>OZ024920.1:31570449-31689510 GCA_964017225.1 Netelia inedita | reverse complement strand
GTTTCTGTGTGGAAAACACAATTACCGGATAAGAGAGAAGGAACGAATCGGAGGTGGAGTGAGAGAGAAGGGGCAAGTTAGGGTAATACAGTGGTGAGTGTAAGAGACAAACACACACGTACACACACATCGCTTGGTATGCTATAGCATCTACAGTACATAGTATCTCGGAACGTAAAAGTTGGCAGTCGAGCAGACAGCACTCTCGTCTCCGTTCTCATTCTTTCACTCTTCTCTCGCGACTCGCTTTCACCGTGTGTTGCCTCTTTACGCTTTTTCTTTTTTTTTATTCCTCTTTTGCATTGGCGCGCTGTACGTGAGGTAGCTAATGGAAGAAGCCTTGCCAAACACCGGTGGCAAAGCATATCGGCGAGATAGAATAGAGAGAAACGGAACGAAAACACGAGGGCGAGCGAGAGCGAGAGGGTGAGAATGAGAAGTGAGGCGGGAGGGGGTGGGGGTGAAAAAATAAGACAAAAAGAAGTGTCTGGGCACAGTAGGGGAGAAATAAGTGTTGAGCTTTGAGCCCGGGCGGCGAACGTCGGGCTATATGTACATAACAACCAAGACGTGATAAGTAGAAAGCGACTGAGTACAGTTGCCGTAATGAGCGCGATCTTTTCCGCCCGGAATTCTTTTCATACTGCCACGAGATAGAGAGAAAGAAAAATTACTCGAATCGAAGCACGTGAAAATGATGATGACTCGGCGAATATCGAAGGTTATACGATTATAACTGGATTAATCGATCATCGTTTGTAACGTTCTCCTTCGAACTAGTAAGGAGGATTTGTTTTCTTCGAAATGCGGAGGGAAATTGAACGTCGCGAGAATGGGGCAGAACGCTCGAGGGGTTGGTAACAGACAACAGGAGGAACGAGGCAATAGTAGGATTATATATATATATATACTTGAAAATCCTTTGCTTTGCAAGGGAGAGAACAAAAAAGCTGGAAGAATAAAAAGACTATGATGCCGTCGCGGATATGAGGAGATGAGACGAGCGGTAAACACTTGGCGGAGAACAGCATCGAGAGGATAATGGATGTCTGGACAATGGAGCATGGTCGCTACGGCGTTCTACCTTACTTACGGAGTTACAGCCTCGCCGTTGACGATGCGAGGACGCTGTTGGGGGATGGAACACAACACCACCTCCCTCCATTCCCTCACCTAAACTTCCTCATAGCGTCTTTCACTCTTACAGAGAACCGGGCAGAATGGCTTATATGAGGCGTGCAAGAGGGGGATCAGAATTGGAGGGTGGGCTTGCGTTGAAACGAGCGGAGACAGGGCGAGGTATATTGTGAGGAACACCCGACCCTCTTCTTTTCCCCTCGCGGATTCTTTTGAGGCTCTCGGGTTCCTCTCTCCTCCATGGGACACCCCGTCCGTCTTGTATGGTGCTGCACCGTGTGTGTGTGGCGCGTTTAATAATCGTTGAAGTTTCCGTTTTGCGGCACGCAACAAGCCCGTAGAACATGGGCGGGAAGAGAGGGCAGGGCTTTTGTTGCACGTGAACGGGAGCTAGAGGGCGCACTAGTGCTTCGTGCACCGCGCGTTTACGGGGATAGAAGAGTTTTCTGCCGCGAAGCGACGCAGCCCATTGTACTTTACGCGAGACCTATGACCGTTGAGCACCGTTCTGACGCTTGGAACACTCGCGACGATATGTCGCGTCGTTTTCTTCACATAGAAAAACGTAGGATATTTCGAGAGTAATATATATATATGTATGTGTGTAAACCCCCTCCCCCATACCTCCTTGTTTCTTGCTCTCTTTCTCGCTACTCGGACTCTGTGTGTTATAATCAAAAGGACGACCCGCGAGGTTCGTAAATTTAACGAGAAGAGAAATAATAGAAAAATGTTTTTTCCTTCGTTTCAAAGGTGCGAAGTGTCGTAAATGACAACGACGATGGCGATGACGACGAGAGGTGTGTACTTGCGGCAGCATGTACACATCAATTGAAACGAGTCCTGGACCCGTGGTTCTTTCCGAATGGAAACGACAGTCGCAACTCGCACGGCACAGGGGTGGAAGGGGTTGATAGTACCAACGGGGTGGTTGTTTCACAGCAGCACGGCGGAATGAATGAACGAGTGAGAAAAAACGACGTAGCTTCCGCTTGAGATTACTGCTTATATATATATACATACATATATATATAAGACATCTCCATGAAAACCGTTTCGCGAAATGAGTGTCGTAATGTTCGAGATTCTCGAAGCTCGCGAAGCCTCCCACCCCTCTTCCCGTTAACATTCTCACCAGTTTTCTCGCTGGTTCAACTTTGCTATACAACTCGAAAAGCGTCGTCACGAGATAGATAATGGTCAACGAAGGTCGAATCCTTTTCCTCCGCCCACTCACTCCTTCTCTCACTCCCGCAACGAGAAAAATGTTCTTTTCTCTCTTCGTTCTCGCTCTTCGAGTGTCCAAGTCGTCCATACACTGAAAACGAAACGGTGGAACGTTACGTGTCGACGACGACAACGACGGTACAGAGAGAGAAAGAGAGAGAAAGAACCGTCGACCGACCAACTTTTCTCTCGCTATCGGCGAAGATAGCTATTTTCACCCCGATGCTTATAGGGTACGAGGGTCCACGGGAAGATGTGCGATGGGGAAAAGACCCAACGACTGTGCAATATAGCAGATTGAGAAAATTCGTGAACTTTTGCCGGTAACGTGTCCTAAACTTTTATTTTCTTTTGTTCCGCTGTCCGCTGTAGCATTTTCTCACCTTGGTTCGTCCTCGTTCGTTCCCGAATACGAGAAACGCATTCGAATAAAACGCAATTGGTCTTTTTCGGGAAAAGGCAAAGCGCGTGACAGTCAACTGGAGAATGGGGTAGGAGAGGGGGAGGGTAAGGGAGTCGGGCAGTAACAGAGGGAAAAAGTGGAGGCCGGAGGAAAGATGGAAAATGAGACACTGCGAGAAAGAGAAACGAGCGCGGAAAAGGGGGTGAGAAAAGGTCTCCTCGACGAGGACCGAGTGAAATTTTCGCCAACGTCGAGAGTTCCTCTTCCTCCTTTTCTCTCTCTCTCTCTCTCTCTCTTTCTCTCTCTCGTACCTCATTCACTTCTCGCCTCTTGCGTTCTCTCGCACTGATGTATATACGTCTCATTCTCTCTCCATCTCTCTTTTACAGAAACTGCACGGAAGACTGGGTCGCTCACGTAATTTCAAATTGTCTGTCCAACTACTAACTAGTTGCCCGGGGAGAGAAGCGATGCCATAGCGCGCTCGCGCATACCGCGGAGGAGGACAGGGCGAGGCTGAGACTACCAGAGTAGCGAGTGTACGGAGAACGGAAAGACAAAGAGGTTGAGGAGCGAGAGGGTGTGTGAGAGAGCGGTAGAAGCTGTGGTGCCTGGGTTCGCAGCTTCAGCGTATTTCCAGAATCATCAAAAGGAATTAGCGTGCTATATTACGTCGTGACATCAACTTAGTGGTGGCGGAGGGACAGAAAGGGGCGTATAGCTCTCATAAAATATTCAAGTTTTCGACGTTTATTTGGTACCACAGAGAGGGGGCCAAAAGGAGAATTGAGACATATACAAGTCGAACGAGGGTTGAGATAGAAACTGCCGGAAATGTGTACATACATTTATATATATCTATGTGAAAGATGAAAATATATAAGTTCGTTCCCTATACCGTTCATTCGATTTTAATGAAAGGTCTAATTGAAAATAAAGACTTTAGCGACGTCATTTAGTCGTTCACGCGATAATCCAATTTAATCGATCAGCTCGATTAACTCAAGAACATATATTCGGAAATAAACCTTCGTCCGGGAATATTTCGGGTATCGTTATACATTGTTTATGAGACTAGGTGTGTTTTGAAAGCTTCATTAATTAAGTACAAGGTTCGTTATGAATAGCAAGATTTTACCCGATTCTTGATTGTTGATGACTAATCAAGAGTCAGGTATCAAGATGAACGCTGTGATTACCTAACGATGTAACGGTACGAGAACTATTCCGTAACCAAGATGGATTTAAGAACGTCTGTTCTTGATTTAAACAAGTTGATTGATTTTAATGAATGATTGAATGAACGAGTGAATAAAATATCAGCGTTTTGAAAAACCCTCATTATATTCTGAACGAAACGAAATTAGGAGTTTCTTTCCATCATAATTAAAAACAACTCAAGAATATCGTATAAATATACGTCGAGAGTGAAAACTTTCAAGAAACCGCAACGCCTCGAGTCGATTTGCTCGAACATATAAGGGTGGTCAAAATGTATCCCAACGATTGACATACGCGTTCGTGTATTAGTTAATTTTTGGCTACCTTGTTACGAGGAATAAATATATTTGAATTGCTCGAGAAAAGCAAGGCGGTGGAATTCATTGAAATATGACAGTTATGTTAGGGGTTTAAAGAGGACGATGAGCCAAGATTGGTGAAGAGAGGGTTGGGGGGGGGCGCTTGTGGTAACACCACGCTTATGTATAAGCGACAC
The DNA here is from genome assembly GCA_964017225.1 of Netelia inedita. NCBI lineage: Eukaryota > Metazoa > Arthropoda > Insecta > Hymenoptera > Ichneumonidae > Netelia > Netelia inedita. The sequence goes on along the minus strand of OZ024920.1, from coordinate 31,685,026 downwards.
TAAGCGTCGTCGTTAAGGCGCCCTTACAAGCACCTGCCGGTGTGTACGAGTATTTAGGCTCCCGAGAGGGTTCCTAGCGGTGAGTGACCACGTATAAGTATCCATATGTATACATATATACTAATGCAGCCCCCAACAGAAGCAGCGGTAGCACGAGATGGCGCGCGACTCGCTCCAAGGTTTTGGATTTAACGATCGTTATCCAGAAGCCTTCGCGGCTCTCGCCCATATCCAAAGAGGTCCCCTTCTAGCCACTCCCCGTTATATTTCTGTATAGGAGAGATCCGAGGAGGTTAGGAAAGGGGAAAATGTAGAAGGCGAGGGTTAGAATGCTGGTCAAGCACACTTCTCGACCGTAGCCAGTCACGTGAGGCTTATACATTCGCATATTACGAGAGATGAGAGCGCATTATCCGTTCACTTCCTAACATTTCTGTGTATCCCCGGATCCGGAACTACCTCAGCAAATTTTCTTCCACCATTGAAAATACATCGTCTTCTAAGCGTATAATCAAATAAACGTTCGATTCATAGACCGGCAAAAGTGTATAAACGACGATAAAAATTCAATATATATATGTATATATAAACGTCGATTCGATTTTCGAATGGCGAAGGGATTGAACAATGTGGCGAGTCGTTATACAGGAATACAGTACTAGAGAGAAAGAGAGGGAGCGAGAGATCTAGAGGAGGTGGTATGGTATAGAGGGAGGGAGCGTGTACTCTGTTTTATATCTACGTATACAAGCAGGAAGAGAATAGGATAGTGAACTCGGGCGCGAGTACCAGGAGCACGAGTCCGACATAACATACGTATAGTACAAAGGTCGAGGGAGAGAAAGCTGGAGAGAGAACGAGAGAGAGAGATAGAGAGGGAGCGAGAGAGAGATAGAGAGAGAGAGAGAGAGCGAGAACGATAGATAGATAGATAGAGAGGGAGGCCGTAGGTCTCTCAGAACAGAGCCAGATAGTACTACCGGCTTATCGGTCGATATTGGACAATTGAATGGCGATTTCCCCGTGGGCCAATCGCAGATTCCATCGAATCGCAATACACTTCTCTCTCTCGCTCGCAATCGCAGTGTATACACGATCCAGTAGATTCGTGTACGTATGCAGTGAGTGCATTATAGTGTGGTACAGCCGAAACGTGCGTTCACTGCGCTTTCCTACATGTATGCTTGAACGAGATAGAACCCGCTGAACGAGCCGGTCTCTCGCGTTCTCTCTACATCGACTATAACCGAGACTCACACCCTGATTCACTCCCTCACTTTCTCTCTCATTCCTCCACTGTTCTCTACTTACTTCGTTCTTCACTCAATCTATATACCCATACACGTGTATATGTAAATATATGTACATATATATACATATGCTCACATACACACACACATATATAGCTGCGTATGCGTCCAGTGTGGTCTCTCTCTTCCTCTCTCACTCCTGACAAACAGTCGAGACTGGCATGTACACGACAGTGTGCAACGCACATAGCGACGACTGTGGATTTCAATCCGCTCGTCACTTTGGGCTGTCAGCCTATATAGATGTGGCCATGAGACTAGATAGAGATTCTCTCGCTCTCTTCCTCCCTCATGCATACGTTGCATCGGTCAGACAACAGGGACCAGCAGCGTGACGAATTCGTCCAATGCCCCGCCGATCGGCCTACTATATCGTGGCAAAAGTTCACGTATACCGCGTGTTCCAGAATTGCGATAGGAATTTTAGATCTCGTATATATTGTTTATAAATTGCAGCGAGTGATCAGATTCGAATGTATCTGTTGGCGTTGAAAGAGATCAGTTCGATGTGGAAATGTGGTCGATCGATTTCGATTGGTACGAATTGATCAGGATCTATAGGAATTCGCGACGATGTAGTTACGACGAATTGGTGCAATTCTGAACGACCTTGTAGCGATGTAACTATAGATTCTTGTCACTGTAGCTTCTAACTAGCAGCCTCTATCTGTCACGCGAGTGAAACCCGCAACTGCGTGTGCATCTGCATGGCGTCCGAGGTCGAGTCATCGTGGTTGCGCCCCTGGACCCGGGGTTGCACTACTGCGGGATTTTCGCGGCTGAACGCGTTACTGCAATTTCGCGCGAGGACCCCGGCGACGACGCAGTACATACGAGGTTTCTGGGATGTATAATTATAGCTACAGAAACGTGTCATTACATTATCGCTGATATACCTAATATATATCGTACTAAACGTTAGATCGTCATGGTGTTCGATAAATCGAGGGCGACAGGAGGGTTGATTTTGTCGATCGTGAATTTGGGTGGGGCGCGGTAGTTTGATTAGCTATGCACCATCGTGAAAGTTCCCTCGCGTCATCCGCCTTGGGCCGAGAACCGACCGATGGAGCTCGGAACGATGACTCTCGGCCGTGTCGAAACACCGGAGGGAGGGATGGAATTGATCGAGGATCATGATTTCAGCGATGCGGATGGGAGAGAGAGAGAGAGAGAGAGAGAGAGAGAGAGAGGGTGATAGTGCGAGGGGTTATATTCGCCGCGAGGTTTTGGCCGGTACGGTATGGAGAGCTGGCAGGATGGAGAAACAGGTGCTGGCTGCTCGATCGAACGTGCCGCTGTTAACAGTTTCCGGGGAGTTAACAAGGTTTCAGATTCGCGGTACGTATATCCGTCCATCCGCACGTTCGTACGTCCAGTGGCCACTGCGGGATCGCGTTGCGGGACAATAGGACGACATTAGGACCCACCAGCCCCTAGGCCACCTAAACTCACCGCTACACCCGCACACGGCATTTCTTGCGTCCCGTTGTCACTCTCTCTCTCTCCCTCTCAAAACCCTCTGCAACTCCTCTTCTCACGGTTTCGTCTCCCTTGATCCACCCCCTGAACACCATGCCGAGCCGCATCCTCGTCCTCTCCCATCAACCCTAACAAGAGAGAGAGAGCCCGCCAGATTTCCCGCTGCTGGTATCTGGACACGTATTTTCGTCCTCCACCTAATTCCCTGTCTCGACTCGAGAACTGGTTTCTGTATTACGATTTCATACCTCAATAATACATAAGAAAAAAGTATTTCAGCGAGGGTGAGAAAATTGTGAAATGGTTGATTCTTACCCCTCAATTGTAAGTTACAAGTTCATCCCAACTGAAAAACATTGTTATCGTTGAATAGCCGCTTAATTTTCTCTACTGTTATTTTTCTTTTCTCACCCTCTCAAGAGTGAGCACTGTAAACCTTATTATTGTGCGCGATCCGTAATATATTTATGCTGCCTAGCAAGTCCGTAACAGAAAAGGAATCAAACTTTCGAATCAGGCGTAAAACATCTTTATCTTCGATCAATGTGAAAACAATCAGCCGACAAATAGAATTTTCTTATCGATCAAAAGTTTCGGATGATTAAATGTCTCGTTCAACGATATCGTCTTTCTATAGTAATGCATTATCACGGTACGTTGCATCTTCGGGGTATAGGATATCGTTTTGATAATAATATTCTTTCGCACCAACGAGCATGTACCACTAACGGATGGGTAACATGCACACAATTCCAGTATGGGCTTTATTCGTCGTAGATTCGCCGGACCACGATTTTCAACCGGCGCAAAATCATTGAAATACCGGCTGGCTCGACGGTGTGCTGCAGAGGCCACTATCCGGAATATCGGTATAACTCGTGAAGATGGAGCGCAATAGTTGTATTATCCCAAAATGAGGAATACGAGGAGAGAGAGAGAGAGAGAGAAACAGACCGCGCAGCACATGTATACGTATAGGAGAATCGCGAGCACGAATTAATTATTCCGGGAAGCAAACCGAAGGTGGATTCCTCGGGGCTTACGGATGCCGAGAGAAAGATAAAGAGATTGAGAGGGAGAGGGGGGGGGGGTAAAGAGGAAATGCGCTCGAGACAGCGGAATATCTCCCCTCCCCGCGATCTATCCATTGCTCCCCCCTCTTCCTATCTCTCTCTCTCTTCACTTCCTATCGTGCCACCAGCACTTGCGTCCCGAGCCTCAACTTATTTGTGTGCGCGTCACGTTCTCGACGAAACACGGCTTTCGACTCTCTCTCCTCTCGCTCTCTTTTTCTATCTCTCTCTCTCTCTTTCGTCGTTTCATCCCTCAAACACCCTCATACCACCCCCTTGTTCCTCTCTTCACAACCAGGCACGGGTCGGGGCGAGAATCCTCGTGCGGACGCAGCCAGGCATATGCGAGAGTCGTCCCACGAGATATCGCAAGACTCGGGAACGAGACCGTTCCCCATTCGGGGACGAGTTCAACCTCCCGAAGAATCTTTTCGTTCTGTCCATGCCTCGTGCGCGCACTTTTCGTTATATCGATTTCAAGAAAAATTCCAATCTTCGTAGAAACGACATGGCCAACGCTGAAACACGGGGATACGTATACTCGTGTGTATATCGATCAAAGCCGCTAAAAGCAAACGCGATGCAACTGGAGGAAAAGCGGAGAAAATGTGGGAAAACACACGAAGTGACTCGGTGCATTCGTCGTACCGGAACATCGATTTCTCTCCTATCTTCGTCCCTTTTTTCATTCTACTGAAAAGTTACTCCCGGTATATTCGAAGTCGTCAATGTGTTTTAATACCTTCATTACAAAGAAAATCATTCCGTACGTTTTTTTTTGTCAATTTATCTATAAATATGAAAAAATCAAGGTGATCCATATCGCCCCATTCTCCTCTACATGGTTTCATGCGAGAATGAGCAAAAAATATTAGATACATTTTAGCTATATCAATGGATTATAACCACATGCCTCATCGTCTTTTCAACTGTAAAAACATATATGCTGTGTGTGAAAAGCAACAAACTTGAAGTGACGAGGTGAAAGGCCAGTAAGACCGAAAGCTAACTAAAAAGATAGCAAGGACTGAGGAAAAGTTTAAGATCGACTTTACCCAAGATGGAAAAAGGCAGAGAGAGAGAGAGAGAGAGAGAGAGAGAGAGACGCATGATGAGGTTCTTGCAAGTGCGCAAAGTGAGCCAAACAGCTAGGAAGAGAAGATGGTGCAGGGGATTACTGATTTTTCAGATAATACGTATATAAACTGGCTGAACCGAAGGAGAGAGGGAGATAGAGAACGAGAAGGAGAGAGACAGCGTTCCTCGGAAGCTCGCGCCGGAAGTAGCCAGGAAACACATTTTCCATCCAGACATGGCAACATTCCCCCGGTGCGTGGTAACCCTGGAGCGAGAACTTTTTTCCGCTGTTGCCCGCGTTCTCAGTCTCTTTCGTGTGTCGACAAACATTAATTAATAATCTATCCAAGTATATGGTGCTTTTTCGTCGAGCTCGCGGCGACTTTTCATCCCCTATGTTGCAACCCTCTCCCTTCTAACGCCCCCGCACTGTTAGCTGCATCACTGGTGCGTCAGAGGACAACAAACTCTTCGCCACGCATTCAGATATTTCGGAGCAAGGGTTGCTAGTGTGGAGACAGGGTGTACCGCATAAGCAGAAATAATGTATGCGCGATTCAACAATGTATACATTCTCTATGTATGTATACGTGACATTGAGATAAAAATGTTGTACATGCATTTCCGATCAGAGTGAGCCGTCGCTCGTGAAAAATATTGACAGAGGGTTGTTTCAACCCCTTCGCTCAAAGTTGAGCGGGAAACATTGTATTTGTAATTTTTTCATTTACTAGCGACCTTGTTCGATCTCGATCGAAAGAACGTGTTCAGGTACGGCGTCGGACGAAAAAGGTTATCTAAGCGTGACGATGTTGCTAATGACGATAACAGTGTAAATAGTGCGTCTATGGTAGTTGCGAGAAGCAAACGAAGCAAGCAGAAATCGGAGAGAACATTCCAACGTGGCGAACGATTTAATTAGTTATTCCCTCTTTGCTTCGCGCTTTACTTCACCCCCTCTCGTTATCCGTCTTCCTCTTTGTAAGTATATCTTTTTCCAGCATACTCTCGTTACCTCCTTATCCTCTCTTTGCGCTAGCCGTCTCTCCCCTCTCGATGCTCGAAGCACAAAGTAAAATCGCATAATTTCCCGTTCCGTGCTAGCATTACGTACCTTTAAACCACCGGGTACTACCAGGTACGCCAGCTCGTGTTTTATTTTATTTTTTTATTATTTTCTTTCTTTTTTATTTCATTTAACCAGCAACTGCATTGAACGAAATTACGCGAGCGTGTACCGAACAAAAACTCATCCAGACCCCACCACTCCTGAAACACATCTACCAAGGGTTCACCGCTTTACGCGCATGCATTTTTTTGCGATAGGTACATTGCGTACCGCGTCATCGCGGGACATCGACATAAATGACGCACGACCGCGGAGATATCGTGAACACATAGAGGTGGTCTTTTTTTTAAGCCGATATTTGACACGAATATGTCCTCGACCTGGCGCGCTCGATGACAGTGTGTATACCCCCCCTCCCGCCACGAACACCCTCGTTGAACCAGCTTTGCGGATACTATCGGAAACGCGATGATAGTCGTGATGTTCGACAAACCACCGTTTTAATCCGTTCAATATCACAATTTCGTAATCGAGGCCCATTGGACGGGAATGGACGGAGGGTAGGCTCGTAGGGACGAGGAGCAAGAGAGCGAGGGCAAAATAGAATGTGTTCCTAGGCACCGTACTATGAAAGGGTTGAAAAACCAGTATAAACGATTAGAATTCATTCTTTTCGATCAATTTCACGTGAACAAGTTTTTTTTAAATAAATTTTTGAAATGAATTATTCAAAGAATTTGATAATTGAAAAAAGGATATGTATATATGTCTTTTCTAATAATTTTTTTTTCGTTATACGCATATCGAAATACTACGAATAGTACGATAAATAATAAATATAGATGATGCATTGTTCGATTTCTCCAACCCCTCGGTCATACAAGGGTGAATTGGAGCCAATTTTGCAATCCATGCATCCAATCAATCGTGCACGAGTGGCCCACATATCGTTCCGTTGCGGAATTACGCTTCCCCGATTACAACGATAATCACAGCCTCCGGTGTAACTCGATACCGTTGGCATGGCGATCCACTGTATTACCATCGTTGATTTCGCCTCCCCGTTTTCGGCCGTATATTTTCGTAATCATAAAATATAGCATTACCGAACCTTTTCCTATCTAGATTTTTCAATCACGATCCAAAATCACTCAAGCACTTTCGTTATTTTTTATTTTTATTTTTATTTTTATTAATATTTGTTTTTCGGTCATATTAATGTATCGCGATCTTTCACGATCGAGAATCCCAATATGTGTTTATCGGCTCATCGGGCGGCAGGTTGCCCCGGCTGTTAAAAGCTCTTTTCACAACCGAGTGAGCCACAACTAATGTATCGAGAGAACGAGAGAACTCCTGCACTTCTCGTCGAGCTGCGTTTTGAGGATAAATTTATATATGCATATACGGATATATAGGGCATCGTTGGAAAACCCAATTACGGACGTTCGTTAATCATACACGCGTGGGAAAACGGCTATATGTAGATATGACATTAACGTAGTTAGCTACGATATCGCTGTGTGCGAGTTGGAAAGTGGTACGTTCCCTTCTCTCTCTCTCTCTCTCTCTCTCTCTCTCTCTGTGTGTGTAGCATATATATAATATATATAAGCGATCAAAAACCTTTCTCTCTCGGTCTCTCTCCCTCTTTGCCAGTTCCGCGAAGCCGACTCTCCCGATAATATTACGAGGCCGTGATTACAGCCCAGACAGGGTGCACTAACGGATTCCACTTTTCCACCTGGCACTTCTATTACTCTCGTTAATCGCAGTCCACCGCTCTGCCGTTTTCTCTCTCTCTCTCTCCCTCTCACTTACTCTCTATCCCTCGCATGGGCGCATGCGCGTAAACCAGTGAACAAACTAACGCACAGGCGACAAGGTTCGTACCAACATTACTGTAATAACGAAGAGATCCACGAGTTCGATATCTCGCTTTATCCCTGGTTGCACCTATGTGCGTGTGTTTATTTCAATATACACATGTATCATATATATATATATATATATATATATATATATATATATATATATATATATATATATATATATAGATAGATGCATATGTAACATGGATAGGAGTAATATGATGATGCGACTATTTCATTTTAATACGTCGCTTGCGTTTTCGTCGTTCGAATTATGTACTTAAAAATTATGACCCGCAGCACACGCCTCGTCGAGTCGATCGGACCTCATGATTGCGTAATGCTATCAACATTTACCGAGATACGAAGGCATGGGAAAAAAATTAATATGCCATTTTTTGGTTCAAACACAATTTTTCTTCGCGTACCTATGTCGTCATTATTCTCATAATTTTTGTTTACTTTTTTTACACACCAGTGGAACATTTTAATTCTATCTTTTTCGCAAAATGAAAAAAAAGAAGTACAAACTGTATCAAATCATAGTCAGGTCACTCAATGCGCCTCGCTTTATAACTTAAACAGGCTATATGGACCAAAAAGTACATGTCTGACTATTATCGACCTTCACCACTGCGTCAAAGATTTCCTAGTTCGGCCAACTTCCAACTTGTCGCGATTTTCTTCACGCATTTTCCCATCTTCCTTGCCATAATTCTCGTATCTCTTCGCGGTATACAGTGAGATTGTGTGAGATAACCGAGAAGGGAGAGAGACGGAAAATGCTGTAGCTGGAGGCTCCCACAGCGTCTCTCATTAATCAGACGGACGTGGCATACGTGCAATTATCCGACAGTAATTAACTTCGCAAACTGCAACTCGCGAAGTTTGGGACGCTAGAGGTGCTCCGAGTGACGAGAGTGGGGCACCGGGCGAGGGAGATGGGAAAGGGAGGGGAGGGTGGTTGGAGCAAGGACCGAGAGAAGTGGAGAATGTTGTACTGGTATTTCTATGCGCGTAGACATATACGTATAAATGTTGGCGGAGGTATGAGAGAGTTTGGTGGCGAGAAGGTGATCGCGAACGTTGTGGATGCGTTGAGAAAGAGAGAGAGAGAGAGATTAGCTTTTGCCGCGATGACTGGGAAAGCTGTACAACTCGTTTGGTTTACTCACCTCCCCTTCACACTAACCCGTCTCTCGTCCGTGTTTGCCGTATTATAGTTATATAGATACACTCTCCCATTGGATGTCTCTCTCTCTTTCTCTCTTTCTCTTTCGGCCACGGACTGATGGAGCCGTTTACAAATTATACACGGGTTGGCCCTGAAAACGAGGGTGGTGGGCACCTTTTGCTTTGCGAGAAACTAATTTAACTCTCTCGCATTCTCGACGTGTATATCGACGGGTAAAGAGAGAGAGAGAGAGAGCGAAGGAGAATGAAATAAACATATCCAAATATATAGAATATTTCTATATGTCGAATGTTTCTTTGAAATCGTTAGATTCAAATATATTAAGACGAAGAGAAGAATGAACGGAATCTGCAAGTTTGGCGAAATAGGTACAAAATTGGTAAAACGTGTATGTAGAAAGAATAGGAATGAGCGGGATGGGAGATAAACTACGGGAGTGCGTATACTTCTTCACTCTCGCCGATTCATTAATTGTATAGGCCGGGAACGAAGGGACGATAAAAAAAAATCTTCGCTCTGATAATGCGTGGTGTCGGCCGACACTCGATTCACGCACCTTTACCGCACCCTTTCCATCCGCGACCTCCAACAGTACACAAATTTCGATTGAAAGGGCAAACGCTCGACCACCGCACGAGCAGAACTCTCTCCGCAGTGGTTGGGTTTTTGTAAAATTGATTACTGTCGAGCGAGCGCAGAACGATTCGAAAAATATTGAGTGTCCGCAGGCGAACAATTTACGAGGGCGGAGTACATACCGATCGTACGATTCGGCACTCTATCCACTCTCTTTCTATCACTGCATATTACATTTCAAAAATATCGACAAAGCGAAAATCCGCAAAGTGGAAAGAAGAAAATTCTAAAAATTGTCGTGGTCGAGTTGTTCGTGACAATGGTATTTTTCGTTCGTGAATAAAAAAAAAGATTATTTTTCTTGTACAAGTGAGAGGCAAACTTGAGCTTTTGCCACACCGTGACTTTTATTATACAGTGATAACAGAGTAATGAGATCGCTTTGAATTTGCAATGAGGTTTTTTCTTCTTCTTCTTGTCTAATATTTCTTCACGTTTCACATTACCGAATGGATAATATTTCTGATATCTTATATCGCAATGTATATAGTTGCTGTTACACCCGAGTAGAGACGTATATATATATATATTTGCAGATAACATCGCGACCACCTGCGATCGTCGCATCCCGTTTCGGACGGCGATGTTGACTCAAAAAATATCGCGCGGTATGGATGAGCGAACGTGAGCCGGTAGACTTCTTTACAATACAGGAACCACTGCACGTCGAGAGGGGGAGCAAACGTTGAGTGGAAGGAGAAAATATGGAAGAAAGAGAATGTTTCAAGTGTCGCGGATCTCATAACGATACAAGTCAAAGATACACCACCGTCTCGACGAAACGGTATGGAATTTCGATTTTTCCTTATCGCGATATATAAAAACAATTTTCGATAAAAGAGACTTTTTTGATTCGTTATTTTCACTCACCGGGATCGGACGAGTGGTGTGCCCTCGTCAGTCTGCACAGTTGCAATGGTAGGTAACGGGTATCAGCGCGTGGCGGTGACTTTGGCGGTGGTGGTGTAGCGCTCAAAAAGCCACGTTGTAATTCCCATCCGACCTCCTGGATGATGGAGGCCTTCCTGAAGTACGGCGTCACCTCCCTCAGGTATTTAACTGTAAAACACAAATGCCACCGAAGCGGGGCGTCAAGCGGGTTAGTTAAAGCTCTGAAAGCCACGACACTGGCGGTACAGCCAGTAGGGCGAAGAGTTGTGGGATCGAGGGGAAGGGGTGTGGGGAGGTGGTGAAGTGGGAGGCGCGAGCGAGTTCGTAGAATAGGAAAATGTGGGTGGGATAAAAAACAATCACAAAACGACGGAACGCACCGGGGGTTTCGAGAGAGAAGCACGGTTAAAAGAGAGAAAAGCGTGAGTTTCGCGCGGCGTAAAGGGATTGGAAAAATAAAATGGAAATAAATAAACGTCGGGGTTCGCGCAAGCCCCAGGTATATACGCACCAACGCTGCCGCTACGCGTATCACGTGTATGTCTGGGAAAGGATGCAGGCGGAAAATATAATTGCATCGAAAAATCGAAAAACCAACACGCCAGCAACTGCTAGCTAGAGTGTAGAAACATCCCCATGCTCTGGCACCCCTGCGGGACTACCCTTTCATCGTCCCAAAAACGCTAAATTCGTTGAACCAAGAAGCAACGCGAGCATGCGAGAGGGAGAGAGAGAGAGAGAGAGAGAGAAAGAGAGATAGAAAGAGCGAACGAATGAACGAACGAACGAGAGGTTAACGCGACTGCGAATACGTAACGGCTCGGTCGACGTTACGTAGCGCACTCTGTATCTGGATTAAAAATATTAATAAAATTCTCTGCGGAAGTAAAAAAAAAATAGAATAAAATATTTCCGCGGGGCGAAAGAGCGATGGGGTTAGGGATGGAAACTGGATAACTGCGTTAGTATTATAGAGACGTTGCTTGTAGCAACGTTTTGGATATAATTCATAAATCTTTGAGAATAGTCGGAGAATATTCCAAATAGATCAAATCGATCAAAACGATATTTGAATCAAATATAATCTATCTTAAATTGTATTATATGCAACGAATAAATGTCGTTCTAATGTATCGAGAGTTTTGCGAGACTCAATGCAGTAACTCGAGAAGATTAGTATAAATGACAGAGAAGTAATTGTAATGTACCTATATGATTATTACCTTACTATAATTTATAATAATGTAATTGAGAAGAAAAATCCCTGTTTTTTTTTTCAAGAGTTATCGTCCCACGATGCGATATTTTTGTGTTCCGAATTGTAACTGATGAGTTCGTGTTGTGTCAAAGACAAGAGTAGTCAACATGTGCGATCGTCTATTTTATTTATCATAAATGCAAACGTATGGTTTGTATCGAATGTTTACGACTAGCTGGTATCATAATTGGAGCGAAAAATTACATGAACACGTATTGTCATTCCAAAAGGTTATCGACGGTTCGTCGAAACAGAATAAAAAACCTATTTTGTGTAATCAAATGAGAGTCATCGATCGATTATTATTGCGATATTGTTTCTGCATGATCGATTCGCGGAAAATTCGGGTAAATTAACGGAACGCTCGGTCGAATCGTTTCGGGGTGACTCGGGCGAGAAGAGGTGTTATTTTTCGTACCGTGCGCGAGCAACGATGCACGCTCTGTGACGGGGTGCAAGAATACAGCACGTCACACGTTGTGTATGCATGTACAGTAGAAACTGTCCCCACGAGGATGGCGAAAAAGAGGACACCCTCTTTTCGACCTGAAACAAACTATGTATCGCGCACGCTTTTGTTATGCTCGCTCGTTCGAAAGTAAAATGCCTGTGCATCGACCTGGCATGTATAGAGTAGTCGCCCGTACACGCGTATGGTTCGTATACGCGCGCATATTTTCATTTCTCTATTTCCGTTTCTTTCTCGCTTCCTCTTTCTCTCTCTCTCTCTCTCTCTCTATCTCACTTTCGCATTTTTCTTTCCGGCTCTTTCTCTCTTTATCCATTTCCACAATCATTGAGGTAGACAGCTATTTATTTTCACCAGGCTGATGCGCAAACGATACCAGTGCTATGTGGCGAATTGCAACAGGAGATAGGATGTTTTTTCAGAAGAGAACAAACTGGCCCGCTTCGATGCTCCCCACGTTCGCGCTTCGAAAAATCGGCGTGCGCACAATTTTGCCCACTCTACTCTCTATATCTCGGCGGAAAATGCTGGTTTATCAGTCGTTCGCACGTCGTTCCTTTTTTTGTCTCTCTTTGCCTCGCGAAATAACACATTTTTCCGCACTGCTGCAATCTGATAGGTAAGCTTTTTGGAGTGATCGATAAAAAAAAGGAACAAAAAAAGAACGAAAAAGAATCGGTACGCGGTTTTTTCGAAACCTCTTCTTGATGGCCCTTTTCATTCGCGTCTCTGTTTCCGTTTCTATCTCTTCGCATCTCGATGATATACTTTAACTGGTCGGATGTCACGGTTAGCGTATACACCATGTTTATTGTTTCCGTCCGATTCCGTGGTGTCATTTTTTTAAATGTATCTTGAGCTCGATCGTTCCTTTAAAAGATTCATACGCGAGCGTTTTATCGTACTCGATAGACACGTGCGCGACGCGACACCCAGAAAACGTGAAAATTATGTTTTTTTCAACTTGTGACCGGCAAATCGTTTCAGATCAGAAAAGGGGATAAGATTTTCCTGATACACAGAATATTTCTGATCTGATAGAGTTATGAAAGATGGTACAATATTAAAAATACGATATTACATATTTTTCGATGTTTTGTCCGAAAACCTAAAAAATCGGTATTACAAGGAGCTGTAACGTCGTTCTCGTTCGGCTGACACGAAATTACCTAATAACTTATTTGAAGCATGGGCGAATATATAATTAATGACAAAAAAACAATGACAGAGTGGTGATAAAATTAAAACTTTAGCGGAGAACGCGAATCTAGCATCGTTCATGATTTTCAAAAAATGTCTGATCGAACGTTGATACAATAGATGATTTTCAGTTCTATCAACTTTTGATCTTGCAAAGTTTCATTTTTCTGGCCTATGACGATGAAGTTCATATTTTTATTCAACAATGACCGCAAATCCAATTCCCGTTAGATGTTTAGCTTCGTAATTATTGTCGTTCGACTTATAATCGTGCAAGCTTGAAAATGCCTCTTGGTTCGCCCGGCGGCGATCATTTTTCAACCCTCTTAATGCGCATAACCGTTTTACGACTTAAGCCCTCTTGTATAATTAAATTGTTCTGTTTCATCGATAAAAACAGCACCATTAAGCCATACGCCTGCTTCCAAGGGGTAAAATGATGCTTCTTTTTTTTTTATTAATTCATCGTTTGCCGTGTAATTTGCGTTAGCTCGGCCGTGTTCCCGCGAGTGTTTATAGTCAGAAACATAGCACATCGGGCACTGCACTCAAGACTGCCCTATACCCACGTAATCTAGATGGAAAATGAGCGTTTTTTTATCGACGGGCCATTCTGCCTCGCTTTCATCCATATTTCGCAACCGGAACACTTTTTCCTCTTTTCGTTCAAGGGCCTCGAATGATTTTCATCCCTTTTTGTCGGTACGTTTATATATCTCTTTCCGTACCAATCGATATTTATTATATCGATTTGGTATTAGCTCTAAAAGCGCATCGCGCCTCCTTTTTTACGATCAGCTTTTTATGGCGGCATAGCCTATTTCGCGTAAATGCGCGCTCAGGGGATCGTCTATGTGTATAGAAGTCGAAGCGTACGCACGTATCAGAACGCGATAGAACCTTCAAGGCGGAGAACATCGACGCCTGCAGTGTACGACCGGATGCACGTCTCGTTCAAGTAGTTTCAGCTCTTGGGTATCGAGTTGGGAAACGTTGCGAAATGTTTCATCCCCTGTGCTTTGACTACGCCGTATCGCGCATATACATTCTCCACTACCCGTTTACTCTCTCTCTCTCTCTCTCTCTCTCTCTCTCTCTCTCTCTCTCTCTCTCTCTCTCACGCTAGACCGATCATTCGTGCTTGACTTTAACGATAGAGACGCACCGGGCGGGCTTGAATTTCACGACGACTCAACGGCAAAACTCTTACTCACGCGAATCGGCGACAGCGTAAATCCATTTGCCGATTTTAAACAGTAATATTCGAATGAAAGAATACTATGCAGAATTTTAGATCAATTCTCGGCCGAGTATTCTTTTATATTTTACTTTTCGTAAAACTGAAATTTGAAGAAGCTTAAAATTTACCAAAAAATCGTGTTTCTTGCGCGAGTTTTTACCCTTCGTTTATCTATAATTTTGGAAAAATGCTATAAAATTTGTTTCCTCCAACTTTCGATTGAGAATCGAGCGAACCTTCGAAAAAGAAGGTAGCTGGCATAATACGAGCATAAAAATGAAGAGTTGTAAAGCCAGTGTGGCCTTCGAAATGGTGAGAAAAGCGCTAAAACGAGGGGGGGGGGGGGAGGTATAAGGCGATCTAGCCCAGAGGGTTTCACGGAGAATAATCCACGGATTTATAAAACACGCTCCCAGCCTCCCTATCTCCGCATCATCTTTGGTTATTCTCGAGTGAAGAAAGTCGTAAAGTTTCTCCGACGTCCGACGAATCAGCTTCGCGAAATCGCTCCCGACGGAATAGTGCAGTTCCACAGCTGCAGGCAGATCGAGTGAGGGCGATGACAGGAGGTGAGAGGGGTGAAAGTGATGTGCCAGAAGCCGTGAGCCGACTATACAGTAGCCTATATATTATATATAAATGCAAGGGACGAAGATTCCAGCCATGAGTAGTAGTGAAAGGTTGAGACGTCGGGGCGGGTGGGAAAGAGACGAGACTCCCTCGTCCTCTCCGCAAAACTGCAGCTATACTTCCGAAGGGAGTTGTAACAATTTAACACCGAGCGTGCGGTGGAAACGTTCGAGAGGCAGAGAACTAGGGAGCGAGAGGGAGAGGGAGAGAGAAAGAGGGAGAGAGAGAGAGAAGGAGATAGAAAGAGAGAGAGAGAGAGCCAGAGAGAGCAAGAGAGAGAGGAACGGAGTATGGTGTATCCAAGAGGGAGGTAAGAAGTGTCGACTCGGGGTATGGATGAACCTCTGCGGATATTGCAAAGCGCCACCAAGCGGCTTCTATGTGTACCACTGGTAGGACCGATTTCTATATCTACGCGAACGCACAGCACTCCACGATAACTTTACGTCAGTTTTGATCGGGCCGTTAACGTCGCTCCATTACGATCTTCGAACGATGCAGATCCATCCCTGGATTCCGCAATAAACTTTGTCCATTAAAATCCATAACGTTCATCCCTAACCCACCGGTAAGCCGGCGTCCCATTCTAGTTCGCTTCGTCCTTCTCTAGTGTATATCCTCTATTGGCCAATTGTCGTGTCATATACCAACGGATATCGGCTATTCCACGCGAGAGACCAAGGGCCGACGTACATGCCAAAGCTATTAGGGTGGGAGCAAGAGGATCAGAGGCTGCGATCTATATAGTTCAACAAAACCCCGAGCGTCCACGGCAAACGTGGACAATTAAATTCGGAATTGAAACTTGAAAATTGAATGACATCTTTGTCTCGGGTTTCGAGGTCTACCAACACGATTGATCGCACATTTCTGTTGTTACGTTGCGTTATGGTAATGATCCTACCGAACGAGATGTACGGCATTATGAAAATCACGGTTGGGTTCATTCGACGCGTATGTAGATTCGATCTTGAATCGATCAAGAGGGTTACGATTTCAGCGATGTTCTACATCCCAGTGAATCGATAATTTGAGCATTTTGATTGATTTGTTAAAATCGATGATTTGATCGAAATGGTTCTTCGAAAGGAAGGTTACGCATGAATTATGATGGGATATTACAACAGGGATAGTCTCTTGATGTTGATGAAATTCAGCCTCTCTCTCTCTCTCTCTCTGTCTCTCTCTCTCTCTCTCTCTGAAATATTATATAAATTTTCTACGGTGGAGAATATTAAAATTTTGACTCTCAGGTTGATAAAATTTTTCGTTGAATACAATAAAGCCGAGATTTGCACATGCACTTTAGGTTTAATACTTTTTTTCATTTCTGTGGAAACCTCTTCCTTTAATGGGCAATTTAGCGAGGTGTGTGAGTAGGAGAAGAAAAGCACGAGCCAGCTTGTGTTCCTTCCCTCCCGAAAAGCCAAGCGTGTCCAGGGGTTGCAAAAGCACCACGAGGCATTAACCGAGCGCTAGCCACACGGCATTGGCGGTGGCAGTTGCGGAGCTTCGTACCTAAAACCGGAAGCTCGGACAAAGAAGCGTCCCGGCTTGCTCCAAGTGTTCGACCTAACCCTTCCACCATCTCTCTCTCCTCTCTTCCCTACGTCTCCCTCTCTCCCCCGACCTCGTCGCTGCCGTGGGCAGAGATAAGCCCGATAAGCCCTTACGACCTGGATTATTTATCGCCTCATGTGCCACAAATGCGGCTCTCTCCCTCTCTCACGCTTTTGGTTCTCGCTACATGCAGCAGTCACCTGTACTCTGTCGCGAGGTAATGGTAGAGAGAGAGAGAGAGAGGGAGACGAGTGGGGGTGTGTGAGGCTAGAACTCGTTCGAATCCCCTCGCTGATCCACCGGCTATTAAATTTGCTACGATCGAGAGCTGGCGAATTAACAAATAATCTTCGTAGGGATTAACGGAGCATCGCCTGTGATGTAAAAGTAGTGATAAAATAAAATAATACTGCGCGGCAAACCGGAGCAATTTAGTCAAATTGTAGATACGGATATCGCTGTTCTACTCGATTAAACAAATTGGCCACCTACATCATACCGAATAATCATACGGGATAAAATATCACTGATTTATCGTAAAAAAATGATTATTCCAAATTGTACAGTCACTATGCGAAATACCATCGCCATTTCTTTCACCAGTATTGTTGCATCGATGTAAAATAACTATTACAATCGATTCGATTAAGCGGTTAGAAAATTGAAGCCATTGAAACGAGGCAAACACGAGTGTTCGATAACGACAAAGTGGAGGTTGATAAGTGCATGGGAAAATTATATACGCTCATCGCGACAAGCTAAAACCCGTTATGCAACCTACAATTAGTACTATTTGATTGTAGCCCTTAATGAGATACGCGTAATACTGTTTTCAGTTTAGCCAAATTCAAATTGAGCCGACGGCTATTTATCCTCTTTGTAGAACCCTCGTATTAATAACACGAGCGCGTCACTCGAAATTATTGCACGTCAAAATATTATTCATAAATATTAGATCGCGACAGAGAATATACCCCTATACATTGATCCTTGAATTTTTCGAATATAATATTGGCCATGGGCGAGCGATTGGGTCGACAGCGGTTCGTGTAGGTAATCATTTCGATAATGCGACCCGCGGGGAGAAATTGTGACTTTTGAACATGGCGGTTGGCTCAAGCTCGCGTTTCGTGGCTTTCTATATTCCATTAATAATTCGTGATCGAATATAACGGGAATGACGCGATGCTCGGCATATAATACGTGTGCCTGTAAGGGACATACTTAATGGAGGTAATCCGAGCGACAGACAGAGGAACAGAATTTTGCCGATCATGATCGTTTTGTTCACAATTTACGATCGATGCCCTCGCAACCCCGAATTTTATCGAGCAACCTTTCACCGATTCGCGATTATATATTTGCTTATATATACAGGTAGAAGAATATAGAAGTTGAATATTTCTCGCATTGTTTTTACAGTCGTCGCGTGAGCAACCTCGTGAAATACCTTCACTTTCCTACCGACGGCTGAACGATTTTCAATCATTTTCTGACAATAATTACGAACCTATTCTATTTTCAGAAATTACAGTTGCCCACACGGTATTATTCTATACGCGAGTTAAAAATAGTAATTGGGTTACAAAGCTGGCAAATTCAGCTAAAAATCTGATACGCTCGATCGAAAAGTGTATAAATAAAAAAAAGAAAAAAAAACACAAAAGAAACTATTAGATCATCGCAAATTAATGATTATATTCAAATCATCGTTAATAGTTTGAGATTATAATATTTTTTCCCTAGACTATTCAATGATTGCCCGCGACAATCGAATTTCAAAGAAATTCCATCGTCGATGAGAGCGACGACCACATGGGACTGGAGTTTGTGGCAATTGGCATCGCGATTCAATATAATTGCTTTCCACATCACGAATACTATATGTGCATCGAGTAATGCTGCTATATACGAGAAAGAGGTGCACGCGAGGCTCTCCCTCTCTCTCTCTCTTCTTCTCACTAAACAACCCCCGCAGGTATCATCCCCTATCGGTCGGGCGTTATGTACTCGGTGGCGAGTAATATGAGTGGTAGATGGCGTAGAAAGGGAGGTTGGCCACGAGAGAGCTCGCTAGCTCGCTGTGGTAACGCAAATCGAATGGTGTAGCAGGGCACGTAAAGTATACGGCGTAAAACGCGAGAGCACTACGAAATTTCGATAATTTCGCGATCGAACTGCTCTACGTACACACGAACGCGCACTTACGCATATACATATATACATGCATGTGTGTGTATGTGTATGTATATATTTAAACATACACGTAGATACAGAGGCATCGGACCAATGAGGAACCCCCGCAGGTTCTGTTGCGGGGAAGGGGTGGGTTCTCGCTACCGGCAATTTGTCGATTCGATCGGCGCGAACGATAACGAAATTTCCGATGCCGGATAATCCACGCGAGCACGCGAAATGAATTCGATGGCAAGGGAGCGACTGAAAGTATGTATGTGTGTGTGTGTGTGAGAGAAGAGAGAGAGAGAGAGAGAGAGAGAGAGAGAGAGAGAGAAGAAGAGAGTAAGCGCTTGGAAGAGGCTGGTATATGTATATAGAAAACGTTATATATGTGATAATATATATTATATAGAAGAGATTGCGGGAGCGGCGAATCCGGTGAGAAATTCTGCACGAAGGTTGCGTGTTACGGTGTCGTGGGGTTGAGAGAGCGAGAGAAAGAGGGATAGAAGGGGTCCGGGGGCGGGGGGGGGGGAGTGGGCGCGAGAGATTCGCGAGAGGAACAGACTGCGGTGGACGTATAACTCGGAGGCTGTGCGTTTTGGGGTCGCCGACATCGAACGAGGAAGTGATATAGTCGAGAGAGCGATAACATAGTTTAACGTTCGCCAGAGGGTGGCGGGTGTGCGCCTATGAGAAAGAGAGAGCGAGAAAGAGAGAGAGAGAGAGAGAGAGAGAGAGAGAGAGAGAGAGAGAGAGAGAGAGAGAGAGGGAGGTGGTATATATAGAAAGTCGCGGGGGTTGATAATTTGTCGATTTTCGCGCGGGGGCGTGGGGGAGGGGGTTTGGTCGAGCGGTGTGTGGTCGATACCTTGGCCGAGTACAGAGGGCGAGAGAGAGCGAGGGTCACGGAGATGAAGCGGGGTTGGACAGTGGCCAGTGTAGAGACCGAAGCGTCGACGTGGTCATTGATTCTCATTATCGAGCATCGAAGAATAGATTTCTCGCCTGTTGGTATTCTCATTCCATGAAACGTCATCCACGTCGTTACATAAATCATTGATGAAAAACTCGGAATACTTTCGATCTTAAAAATAAATCGTTGATAAAGCAATTATTAAGGATTAGTTGGTAGAGGAAGGGTTGAAGTAAATTTGTGAAATTGAAAAATTGAGAATAAACCTACGGTCGTGCAGCCATAGTATTTTCACAGTGCGCATTGAGATTTCTTCGTCTTTTCTGAAATACGCCAAAATACGAGCAATATATATATGTATATATATACATAAGAATTGGAGCCAGCGGTAATGCGAGACCATTTCGCGAAGTGTGCGCCACACGAGAGGAACTCGTAAAACTCATCCTATCCTCACATTGGCCCCGAGTTGTGGCGTTGCGCACGTACTTAAAATCCACCGACGTGGTCTACACCCAGCGACGAGAGAAAAGAATGGAAAGAAGCGAGAGAAAAAAGGTGAGAGCGTGAGGGAGAGAGAGAGAGAAAAACGAAAATGAAAAAGAGGGAACGACGGAGCAGGGCACTGTCTCTGCCTCCTCTCGTATGGGTGAGCCCACTAAGCCACCCGCTGGTTTTGCGAATAGCGGCATTAAATATCAAATAAAAATGTCAGCATGGCGACGAGCAACAGCGCAATGGCAGAACAGCTGCCGCAGGTGGCGGGTATGAAAGAGCGAAACGAATAAAAAATAAGAAAGAGAGAGAGAGAGAGAGAGAGAAAATGAAGAGAGAATGCGAGGCAAAATTTTCGGGTGAAGAGTGACGGATGGTGAAGGGTGGAAGGGGATGATAGAAGGAGAGCGCAGAGTCCTGGTACGACCGGAACTGGTACTCTTATTTTCTGATTGCTACCCTCGTGAACTACGCGAGCCTTATTTAGGTCGACTCGAATTTTACCGGCTCTTCCTCCCGAGTGCGAGCTACACAGATTTAATTAAATCCGGCAGACACCAAAACAACCTTTCGGCTATTTCTTTTTTCAACATCATTCCACTCTATTTCCCTCGCTCAGTGCATTTGTATTAATTCTAGAATTTATACATTGTGTATCGATTATAAAATCGTATCGTTTTATGGATATTGGTCGATCATAAATATTTCACCCCTATTTGGTATTACGCCATATAGGGGTGCAATTTAATCGTCCTTACCGCTCGTCGAATTTCACGATAAAACAGAATCCTTCCGGAGTTTCGTGAAAATTGGTCAACGCATTCGACCGCACATACGAGATAAATAAATAAATCAATCAACAGGCAGAACACGAATAAATCTCAACATAGTTAATGAATAATTCACGATAAAAGGGGCGATATCTGGCGATATTCCACGACATACGAATAATCGGCCAATCTTCTGAATATTAATACAAACGTGAGTGTCTTGTGGCAAAGGGTTATTTTCCACACACGGAAATTACCCTCGCGACTCTTCCTATATAACCATTTTCGGTCAGATGTTTTCTTCCCTCGTGAAAAAAATTGAGTAGGGATGGATGATGGCCACAGTAAAAATATGCGAGGTCTCGTCGAACGCATATACAAAAAAAATTTAAGTACATCCGAACCGGAAGTCGATTCGGGATCCCCCGAAGGGTAGATGATCTCGTAGCCAGGAGACGTGGAAGATATTTTTAATATCCGGCGAAAGCAGAGTCCTTCGACCATACGGGGGCGTTGAATACGAACGAAAGGTCGCAAGACACAGGAAGACCGCGATTCCTCTCGTAAACCCTTCCCTGTTTTATCCCCCCCGCAACTTGCTCTCCGTCTAGACTCATCTTCTTTCTTTCCGGAGGGAAGATGATTCTAGAGAGAGTCTAGGACGAGTAGATGGAAACAGCGAGTTTTTCGTCGGTACGAGAGTGAAGAAAACTTTGCGTCATCCTCCACAAGTATCACATCCTCCCTAACTTGCCATTCTCTTCCTACCTCCTCCCCAAAAAAGGAGAGCACTATTTTCATATATTACTTTCGTGCGAAATAACTCACAAAATCAAGTACGGCGCAAAAAAGCATAGCGACGTAAAGTTTTTTGTCGTAATAAACACACACGTAAAGAACCGTAAGATAAATAAATCAAAGAGATATCGTACCTATATACTAATGTGGCGGCAGTGGGATAAAGGTCCATGTGGCAACTCAGCCCACTCGGTTCTTGCCATACAACGTCTCTATTTCATTTTATTCTGCGGAACAGAGCGGCCGGAGCAACAGGAAGCAAAAGAAATGGAGAAGAAATGTTGTAGGATTTGCGAAATTGCGGGGGCTCCTGTCCACGAGGGATTGCCAAGCTTTTGGGAAACCCGGCTGTCCGAGAGGCTTCTCGTATATACCCGAGACAGACGAAGGGGAGAGCGCGCGCCGGTGGGAGAGAGACAGAGAGGGAGGGAGAGTGAAGCTTTTGGGACAAGAAAATAATAAAAGAAAACTGCGCGGAGGAATACTGTAGAGAAAAATAGGGGTAGTTGAAGAGAATAAAGGGTGGTCGACAGCTGGTGGCGATCGGAGTCTTTGCGGCCTGTCCGTGCTCTCCTTTACAACGCTCGTGCTCTCTTTCTCTTCTTCTATCTATCCGCCCTCCCCCTCCATCCCCGTACACACAGCGTAGACGCTGCTGACTGAGGTCAGCCGGTGCGGATCCTCCGATCGTGCCACCAGTGGAAATTGTAGGATTAGGAGGAAAGCCATGAAGGTGATGCCGACGCGCAAGGCAAGGGCGCGGGAGAAAGGACGAAGGGGAATGAAGATGGGAGGAAGGCGGAAGTCTCGAGGAAAGCCCTCGACCTTAACTGGGATCCGTTCTGGAAGATGGGAGAAGGTGGATGCCGTAGTAGTGGATAGCGCAGAGGCAAAGAGGCGTTAGACGAAAAGAGAGACAGAAAGAGAGAGAGAGAGAGAGAGAGAGAGAGAGAGAGAGAGAGAGAGAGAGGAAGATAGAAAAGACTGGAAGTGGAGAGATCGAGTGAGCGGAGGATGGCTTCCCCGAGGGTCGAAGCGTTTAATCGGGTAACGGGCGAATCTCGGAGAGAGAGGGATGAGTCTTATCGTCGAGAGAGAAGCTTCATGCTGCTTTTCTCCTGGCAAAGAAACAGAACGAAGAGACGCAAAAAGCTCTGAGTGGAAGAACGAAAGGGAGAGGGAGAGAGAAAGAGAGAGATACAAAAAAACGACAAATTAAAAGGCCATCGAGAATCGTTCTCGAGAGAAACTGCAGATTCCCTTGGTCGCTAATACCACGAGAGCTTTTCCCATAGTGTGGGTTCTACTTTTAGATGGTCTGGTTTGTTTTCTTTACTTCTGCGCTTTTTATTTCGCCTAGACGCGAAGTTTGCTCCAGTCTCTCACTCTCTACCTCTTTATCTCCCATTCTATACATGTACCACCCCCTTGGTCTGGTTTTACACAGCGGTCATCCCTTACATAGTGAACATGGCTGCTGCTGGTGGTGCTGCTACTGCTGCTGTTGCTACTGCTGCTGTTGTTATTGTTGTTGTTGTTATTGTTAGTAGTGGTGCACCATGACGAGGGAGGGTAGAGCAAGGGTCGAGGAGACAAACGGCCGCGGTCGCGCTTCCGTTCGTGTAACGCCACACGATAAATCGAGTATCGACTGTTACCGTAGGGAGAGCCAACGAGAGAGCTCGTTCGTTTCGAGAGAAGAGCCGTGCATCCAGGGGCCAGAGTGGAAGGGAAAACAAGAGAAAGGACCGATTGTATGTGCACTAAGACCACTACAACCTCCTCTACTGTATTCAGTACGAAACACCTTCTCATTGAACGTCGTTTCGTGTCCGAAAATAACGAGGCGTCTCGATTACTTTTGTTCAAATCACGATATATATTTTTGCCATCTGGTCGTTTATTTTATATCTTCGCACGAAAATTATGGTTACTCTATATTCGATTTTATAGGACCACCCTCCTTAGCTTATAAACTAAAAACATATTTATTTTTCTACAACCCTCAACAATTTCTGATAAAGGATGGACTCTGATAGCCTTGAAAGAATATCGTTGGCACCTGACAGTTTGATAGACAAGGGTGGCGAATGAACCATAACTTGAAAAAAATAAGAAATGAATTTTATTTATTGCATAAGACAAGTGAAATGATATTTCCAGACTTCGTCTCATGGCTCCATCTTCCAATCTGAAACTTTGATCCATCCGTAAGGAAATGAAATATTTGCGACATGCGTCCAAACAATGTAACACACATGTATATGCAAAAAGCGGCGTATCGGGGGTTGAAAGAAAATTGAACGGATAAAATGAAAAAAAGCATTCTTACAGGATTCAAAGAAACCGGTCCTATATGAGAAAAGAAAAGAGGAACGACGACGAAGAAAGGGCAAGGCAAAGAAGGAGATAGAGAAAACATTCGCGTCAGTGTAGAGAATATAAGAATGTTGAAAACGTCTCGCGGATTGGGAAACGCTTCGCTGACTACGAATGCACACGTGAGAGGCCGACTACCGTTCGAATGATATATCGGATATATTGAATACATCGAAATGTATGTAGCTAGTATAGTAGTGGGAGGTAGCTGCTATACTACTAGGGGCTGGAGGGGGAAAAATGCCAAGGGGATGAATTCGAGGCATCGGCATCGTTCGTCGCCAACACACCCCCCACGATTTTATCACGTATGTATATGCCTGCCTCCTATGGTTAGTCGGGTTATGTACAACGGTGTACCATTGCTGAGAGGGAACTGGAGGGGTGAATTGCAGTGAGCGAGAAACGGGAGGAGTTCGCTTTGGAGGGTAACGACAAATTGCCGATATTTGCGCCTGCATTATATACGTGTATATGTCCGGGCTTTTCTCTCTGTCTCTGCCCCCCATCTCTTTCTCTCTCTCTCTCTCTTTCTCTGTCTCTCCGTCATGGTCTCTTTTATACCAACGTTATGTGTACAGCTACATATATAAATATAAATAGAACCAGAGAGGAACGTAGGAGGGGGGAGGGGGCGTGTACCAGCGGCAAGAGAATCCCGTCGTTCAGTCGGAAACTTGAGCTCGTTTCGAGGCTTCTCCCTCATTTTCTTTCTCACTCCATCCCCAGGTCGTCGAGCGCCCGATTCACCCCCCTCCACGCTTCTATTTTTTTATTTCCTTCATTTTTCATGTATTTTATTTCATATCATTCTTGGCTGCTCATTTCGTTCCTATCATCCCCGCGAGCCCACCGTCTCTCGTCCTGTCTTTACCAGTTTGAATCCTGGGAAAAAATCATGGATGCGCACGATGGATCCGCGAAGAGACACGCATTTGGTTCAGCGAATTCCCGCGGGAATTTCGTGCATCCCACCTTTATATATAGGCAAGACCCGCCTTCGTGATTTTCGTCTCTCGATCACGAGCGTTTTCTTTTCACCTCCTCTATTTCTCTCAATCATCTCTGATTTTTATTTTAAATATTATTCTTCGGGAGGTTTGGCTTCGATATTTCAATCGAGCGAATGTATTCGGGGTGGAATTGGACGGGATCGAGGGTACTGCAGGATGGGGGGGGGGGAGTAATGGCGTTTTCTCAAATCGAATTGGTGGGACGTGGTAAAAACTCTCACAGGGAGATGGATTCGTAATCGTTCAATCGATTAGAAATCGTTGGATTAAATAGCATTGCTGTTGGCAATTCTTACGGTTTGCTCTTTGGTTGTCTTCGCTACTTTCTCTCTTTCGCTACTTTCTCCCTTGCTCGTGCGATTTTAAAATTCGACGAAGGTAGTTTAGATAAAAGCGAGGTTTGCCTGGTGCTTGGTCGACGATGGATATTCCACGGAGAGTCGCTTTCGTCGAACGCCCTGGGAGTGATAAGACTCTCGCGGTAGATATCTATATATATCGCGACATCGAACTCTAACCCTCCGAAGAATTTTACTGTGCGTCGCCCGCCATCATCGAAACCTTACAACGCGAAAAGCTCGCAAACTTTTTTCTCCCCTCGCGCACGTAAATTCTCCAAGATTTCTTTTCGAGCAAAAAATTCTCCATTCCTATTCCCAATTTTAAACAACCCTCAATTTTTCTGTATCTTCATTGAACGAGAACACTAAAAAATAAATTTTCCGTTAAATTCATACCAACGAGTCGATACGAGATTTTGCGATCAGTTGGTTTTCGTATGCGGAAAGACACGAGTTTTAAGCGATATAGGAAAACGGGGAAACGAGAATGGGCTCGGAGTCTACCGTAATTGGAGTGCACACCGCCTATGCTAGAGATGGAGAGAAGAGCGAGGAAGAGCGCGAGCAACAAGCAGGGAGAGACAACGAGTTGATATACATATATAGGATGTATAAGAGAAAGACGGGGTGAGTGATACGCTCTAGCTGCTAGAGGGTAGAAAGAGGGTGAGAGAGAGAAAAAAAGTCGTCAACGGATAAACGAAGTTAGGATGGCCGGTGAAACGGGAAACAGGTCGTGACAAACAGGCTCTCGTACGTAGAGAAGCTTCGAGCAAAAAACAACGAGGCGACAGCATCAGCCACCTCCCTCTCGCCTCTCTTGTCTCTCTTTCAATCTCTCCCTCTCTCTCTCTCCCTCTCCCTCCCTCCTTGCTCTTTTCATCCCCCATTCGTTCTCTCAGCCGCTCTTTACTCACCCACGTATACACACACGCACGCTAGAACACATATATGTACATATATTCGTATTCCGAATAAGGATGGTAAGCCGATAGGTCGTTACCGTACACACCCATCCACCCGCCACTACACTTACACACACCGGTACGTCTACGAGAAAGAAATCGAACTAGCACGAGGGCGTTATCTCTCTCTCTCTCTCTCTTTCTGGCCTCAGGCTTCCACATATCTTTTTACTCCGTTAGATCAGACTCTCTCTCTCTCTCTCTCTTTCCTCTAACTTACCCGATCCACCCACCCCCTTTTTTATACGAAAACAGAGAACGAGGGAACTTTTGCATTGCCGCAGCCACGTTCTACGAGCGTGGTGCTATGTTCACGGGCGAATGAACGGGTATGTACACTGCGAAGAAACAGAAACGTACGAAGGCTACAAACTGAATTTCACGATCATGGGGGAAACTCGAAACATGTCGCCGCAGTATGTGTATTTTTTAAGCGACCTGGGAGGGGGGAGAGTTTGCTTGGGGAGAGAGGGTTACGCTCGATATACTCGGGAATCGCAAACAAGAAGGAAAAAAAGTCAGTTACCATGGAGGGTGAGGAAAAAGGGCGTAGGTATTTATATTTCAGAAAACGGGGTTAGGTCTTGAGTAAAGGTGATGCAGAAAGTGAAAGACGCGACCTTTGACCCATTCGTAAACGCTTGCTCACTGATTCGTAATATTACGTGAGGTACGTGGGATGTACACTGAGCGTATACGACATCTATATTAAACGGAGTGGTACACGTGGTACAGTTACGCTCCGGTGGGAGTAACGGAAGATGTAACAAAAATTGACGGAAGGAAAGAAGGCACGACGAAAGCAAAAATATTTCAGTTCTAATAAATTTTTCACGTAATTATTGATCGATAAAAATAACGATATATTATTCACAAATGATGCCCTAGGATTTCTCGAGATCCAATAAATTGCCGTTCCAAGACTTCACATTTCGAATGTCGAATAATATGAATATGGCCGAAAAGTAATTGCTTTTTTTTCTTATCGACGTAGGTATATACGTGTCCATCCATCGGAAACGCAATTACTTTTTGGCCAATTCGATACACCGACGTCGAAACGAGGCAAGCGATAAGAACCCAGAAATGGCACGATAGACGTATGAATGGTGAATTCGGAGTTATCGTGTAAATAAATAAACTACCAGCTGATATGATAGATACGATTCTAACGTGAGCGAGAGTTGGGAAACATGACGTGCTTTCTCTGTATAACGAAACAACGTGTAATTGCCACCTGTGATGGATATGCGAGCGTATTCATAAAGCAGTGGTGGGAAAGTTTTACACGAGCTGCGACACTGGCAGTCTATTCATGAATCCAAAGGGCGAGGTAGTAATGGTGAGCGTTCAGAGATTCGAGCGTCATTGTTACGATAACAAAATCGTCCTAAATACATTTGTTGATAAAAATTTTGCACGAGCGAAAATATATTTCAAATTTTCTATTCGTGTAAAAAAGAAATTGGTCGTACGTTTAAGTTTTTTTAAAATAGCGATAGACGTACGCTCGTTTTTTCGAGTACTATCAATACCACACGAGACAATCCCTCCATCTCTCACGTGGCACGTTGACGCGCTATACGTATATACACACCCTATTGCGCCCTGTCGTTCAATGGACAGGGATAATCTCTTTTGCGAAAGCGGTGGATAGGTATCTATCACGGGTAACGTGCAACGAGTTTTAAAGGTCGAAGGCACGTTCAGGTAAATGCGATCAGCGAGAGAGAGAGAGAGAGAGAGAGAGGAAGAGAGAGACAGGAAGGAAAAGAGAAAGGGTTGAAAGAGCATCGAGTAAAAGTGTGTAGGTAGTGGATAGTGAGAACACACAGACAGTTTGGGTGGAATGACGCGTACGTGTGAGTAAACGCGTTTATATTCTTCTGGTGTACATTTTTACGCCTGCCTTTTTTTTGCCACGTAAACCCTTTTTTCACGTATCATCCCTGTCGACCTTTCTCGCGCGAGCCCACATTGCATATATTACACCCCTCTCTGTACTAATACACGATCGCTCGGGGCCTTTCCGCGATACGGCATATTCGATATCCAATTAATACAACGCTATATTCCAGCGGTCTAAAATTGAGTACTAGAACATATATATAGCGATCGCTCGCTCAATTTGTACTCCGTTGTTAATTCTGCCGGCACCACATTCTCGAGATCCGACCGTGCATATACCGATAGCACTGACGCTTTGTGCCGTCCACCGGGGAGCTCGTGGATAGTATCATCGGCACGGAGCCCGGGAGCGACCCTTCGACGGAAGCTCGATGAATACTAGGAGCGATGGATTAAGACGTGCAACGCTCAACAAGATGTCGGTAGATCGAATCCTCTTCCCACGATCTTCCTCATGTATATTGCTCGACCGAACCAGTAGTTAGGAATCCATTGTATCGACAGTCCGGACGAAATATAGACCTTCTAGGGAGAGGACACCCTTACCAGAAAAAAGAAGAAAAAACAACCCTCCTCGACGATAGAACGTATACAATTTCCAAACGAATCTATAAAAATAGACATCGTATGAATCTACCGATAAAGATAAATTGGACGGATGAAATAAATGTAATTTATTTCAATTTATTCAAATTACCCTCGCGAAATTGAATAGTAAATTTCACGATGGGCGGCTGTTCTTCGAACTCGTAATATCTTCTAGTATTTATAATTAAATTTTTAATCTCAATTATTGCAGCGTTATTCGACATCCCCGAACAAACTTTTACACGGAGAAGAAGTATAAAGCATCGGATATTGCTCGCAGGAATGTCCCAGATCGACGTTATTGAGGTGGAATATGCGGTTCCCTTTAGATAAGGCCCATTTTCCCTCGACTACCCCTATAGTCGAGCCACTACGGTATATGCAGTCTGTGTAAATATGTATAGGTATATATGTAGTTACTATATAGTGTACACTGAGAGCGATCCGTAGAGTTATGGCCGGTATGAAACCCATAGCAAATGATGCAGGTATACGTGATCGGTGAGTAAACCGGCTGTCGGTCCTCTACGTTGAACTGCGCACTCCCTATCCCTCTCTCGCCGTCATACCATCGCTCGACATCGAGCAGATCGCGAGACCGTGAGTCTCTCTCTCTCTCTCCTCTCCACGGTACTATACACCCCTCTGGCGTTCCTGCAATCAGCAATCCGCCGTTCATACTGCCATCACGCTGGAAGCTATATATATATATATATATAAATATATATATATATATTTATACATACATGATAGCCCATGGGTTCACTCTCTCAGTCACGCGAAATATAAATTCGATATAACCGCACCGCAACGTACGCGTCGTGTATACGAGAGGACATTTTCTCTTCATTCTTGACCTACATGTTAAAAAGCTTCCACGCTGTGACTGTAAGATATAATACGCGTGGAAGGTAAAAGCTGTTGAAAAAGTATTTGGGATAAAAATGTTATCGGCTAGATTGATATTTCCGATTTTCGAAAGGGCGTGAGCTATAAAGTGGGTTTGTGACGCAGACGTGAAATAGTACAATTTTTTTACACCCTGGTACGATTCCCGGCTGTGATAGTAATATTTTTTTTCGGAGACGATAAAATTATAAGTAGATATTAAAAATATCTCGAATTCGATTCTCTACGTGTTCACTAACTGAATTAATAAAAATTGGGAGTAATGAATACAGTGAAAGGTCGAAAGATAAATTCCAACACCTTCAATGTTATTTAATCTGCGAACTTCTGTTTCTGCGTAACTGCGAAAGCTCGAAAGATAAATTCCAACACATTTAATGTTGTTTAATCTCCGAACTTCGGTTTCTGCGTAACATCGAAAACTAGCCTCGTTACGAATGTCCCCGTATCGAAGAAGCGCTCTTTTTGTTCAAGTTGTCCTTCGTAACAGCAGGAAAAGGAACACTTCATTTGATTTCTCGATTTTTTTTATCCCGCCTGCTACCAAGCAATCAGCGTGGAGGTCTTGTGCTTGGTTGATTTTTGATAAATAAAAAAGTGCGCGGTAAAAGAGAAAGAAAAAGAGAGCGAGTGAAAAAGTCAAACAAAGAACTGGAGAGCGGTGCAGAGGCAGGCGTGTGCATTCTACTATGCAATATATATATATGTATATATGTATATATGTATATAGTCGTGGTCACGTTGCGGCCATACGCGTTCATTTCCTCCCAGTTTCACAGCTCTCCAATCGTTGGACCGATAGAAACTCACCCCTAAAACGACGAATTCTACGTGAGGAGGAGAGGAGAGGAATGTAGAGAAAAAAGAGATAGGGAGAGAGAGGGAGAGAGAATACAGTGTCGGGTTGGTCCTGATGAATGCTGATGTATTCAATCAAGGAGTCTGGCGTAATCTAGCGAAATGTCGAGTTCGACGGAGGGTGCAGGAACTGAGGCAGAGGTGAGGAAGGGGGTGGGAAGCTTCGCAGAGGGATAGAAAGAGAGCGTACGAGAGGTGAAAGACGAGGGGGAGAGAGAGAGAGGGCGAGAGAGGGAGAGAGGGTGGAAAGGCGGAAGGTTGAGTGAGCACGTAATACCTCTACGTAGAACGTTATGGCAGACATATTGGATCATCATGGCTGGATACGATACAATCAGAATTCCACCCCCGTTCGCCCTACCACCCCCGTGCGCTCACGGGTCCACCTTACTCTCTCTCTCTCTCTCTCTCTCGTTTGTATAGGTCGATGGCGACGGTGCCGTGTCCTCTATTAAATTTCTCGTAACGCTGGCAAGACGTTGTCTCGGTTAAAGGGGCGTGACAGAGAACGTGTATCATCGATCGCGAACCCGAGAGCGATGTGGGAAAGGTTGAAGAAAAGCTTTTGCATCGTTCATTTCGCTCCGTTCCTTTTTTTTATCCCCACTCTTCATCAACCTTTATATCGATTCTCAGTTTCATGAAACCCCATAAATGAGGTGACTGAAAAAAAATCACCCGATCAAGTTCTCACGTTGAACAGAGAGAAAGAGAGAGGGAGAGAGAGAAAGAACGGGAAAGGGTGAGAATACCACACCCCACCCGACGCTCGAACACTCGTCGTATTTTTCGGTTCACTGCCTTCTGCTCGATCTTATAAATTCATTTCAACGCGGAGGAAAGTATTCCCGAGCGACGAGAGAGAGAGAGAGAGAGAGAGAGAGAGAGACAGAGAGAAAGAGAGAGTGCCAGCTCCGCGTAATAAAAGCGCGTAAAATATGAAACAAGCCAGGAATGAGGAATTGCTCGTAATACGATTGAAGAAAATTTCCTACTTTTTATTTTTATTTTATTTTTCAGAATCCATTTTTTTTAAAATCAAGACAAGCTTCGTCGCGTTCTTCATACTTTCGACTCTCGATCATTTCCCACAAGTCCCAACCCCGTACTCACTCAGAGTCTTTCGAAAGCTTTCGTACATTAAGACCCGTTCGATTCTACTTTTTATGTATAAATCGCTGCCCACACACACACACACACACACACATATAGGGGTAAGATTATTCCGGGAATATCACTTTTTTCAGAGTTCATAGCTCATCAAGACTTTTATACGTTGAGAGAAGCAAATAATATAGGTGTTCAGTAATACGACACCCTTATCATTTTTATACCGTTCAAGGTGTGATAGCGAGATATTTTTATCGTATATATCGAGTGAAAGAGGAACAAATATATGTATAATTCTTGAAATATAACACGCAGAATATACATGGTATATATATACATATATATTATGTACTGTGATGCAAGCAGTGAATGCAGAGGTCGTTATTCATATTTGAATTGAAAAATGCATCATTTTAACGCATAAAAACGATTTATCTTATATTTTATTTCTATTTACTTTATTTGTGCCACCCACGATCATTAGTGGAATATCTTTTTTTATTTTTATTTTTTATTTTTTTAACACGAAGTTCTTTTATACCGAGTGAAGAAAATCCTCGAGAATTCTCTTTGTATTCTCACGATGACATTTCTGCGGGTTTTCTACGAGCGGCATCTCATTTTTATATAGTCCATTCGCGAGGGACACGTGACTTGAAAGAAAAGAAAATAAACAAACAAAAATTAATTCGGTGTCACCGTGTTACCGCTGAGAGAAAGTCGTTGGGGAGCTCCGGGAGAAAAAAACAGTGCGCGTATCTCGTCGAAAAATAATTAAAAGCTTCGAGTGGAAGCAAGAGAGAGAGAGAGAGAGAGAGAGAGAGAGAGAGAGAGAGAGAGAGAGAGAGAGAGAGAGAGAGAGAGAGAGCGAGAGAGAGAGAGAGAGACGAATGCATTAAACCTCGGTGATGGAGCCTGAAGAGTGCCCGGCGATGTGGGTTTCTCAATGTTCTTTATTTTTATTTTCCACCCTTTTTTTCAATTGGTTTGTAGAATTCGCTTTTCCGCGCGGCTCCCACCATCGTACGGGAAAAATGAACTCGTTTCCCACAATATTACCTCCAAGATGTAGTCAATGCAACTGAGTGCCGGCGGAGAGAAAGAAAAGAAAAAGACCGAGTTGAAATGAAATATATAGAAAATTATAGAAAAGTGGTTAAACATAAAATATGTAAATAAGTCATAGTTTTTCACATCTCACCGTCTACAAAATGTAAATTATTTCTTTTTTTCCCCCTTGACGTAGACGTAAATACGATACATATCGCGACCTGGCCAGCATCGAAATTCGTGACACGAATATATTTTTTCACTCGAGAATATCGATAATATGTCTGTATCGAAAAGTTATCGCGCGATATAAATCGTTCTTATTCGCTAGTAAAAGCGAAGAAAGTAAAAAAAAGGGCTATTGGAATAGTAACGAGGGCGAAAGCACCTGGAAGATTTTACAGTCAAACGGTAGTACTCGCCATGTCGGCGAATTGGACGATTATGTTTTTTGTGCTCGGGGCTCCCGGACGCCTCGTAAAATCTTTTTTTATAGAATAAAAGCGCCCCGCTGGTTCGGCCCGAATACGTCGGGGGCGATTTTCTTTGAACGCCTCACTCAGCAGCATGCACGAAGGGCGCGCGGTCTTTGCAAATTCGATAGTTGAATCGTTTTCTCAGCACCGTTTTGAGCGTGGTCGGTTTCTATCCTCAATCTTGTGCGATGTCAGTCGTGGATAAGATATGCTTCTCTCGACCGAGAGGTAGGACCTGTGTCGAACATTCTCTCCCTTTCGCTCTCTCTTTCCTCCCTCCATGATCCATATCGCAAAGGGGTTTTCACTTTTGAAGCAGAAAGAGAAAGAAAAAATAAGCGGGAGAGAGAAGGATTTAGCTCTTATTCGGATTTCGAATCCGGAAAAGCTTCGCGAATCGCTGCGAAATTTAAATTCTTTTACCATGGATGCAGATGATAGACTCTCTCTCTCTCTCTTAATCCATCCATCATACTATCATTCTTTTCTACATCGTTGATCGAGAAATTCAGAATTTCAACACATCATGAATAATCAATCAATTAATTCTGTTGCAATAAAAAGAGCGATTTCTTTTTTCATTGAATTCGTCTGGTTCTTCTATATAATTCAGCCAAACAAAATATTCGAATACCTACATTAATTTTTTAACGGATTATCAAATCACTGCCGAGTTTAAGATATTTCGGCTCGACACTGTGTTGGGCATGTCGTCCAAGAGAAAGGGGCAGAGGGTAGTGTGGGAAAGAGATAGAGAGAGGGAGAGATAATGAGCCAGGCTGTTGCACGGTAAGAGTAGAGAAGAATGGCGTGCTCACGCGCATATACACGCACGCTGAGTGTCGAGGGGCGTTCCATTTCTGAAAGAACTCGTAGCGGCGAAAGGATGGAAAAAAAACGCGAGTGGAGTTACGTCGGTATGTGTGTGGCGAGACGAACGATGAAGCAAGACGACTGGGTTGCGAGAGGGCAGTTGATGGGAATAAAGCTGGCGAAGGGGGGTTGAAGCCGCGCGACGGCAACGGTGAATTGACGCAGTGGGTAAAGCTCTGTCTGTCTGTATGTCTGTCTGTCTCTCTCCCTCTCTCCCACTCTCGCGCGCAGTGGCATCCCTCGCAATACTCTGAGCCTCGCTGTTAAATGGCACGAATTTATATCTTTTGCACCACAACGACACATGAATGGGATGAGTTTCCCTCGCAATCGCGGTCGGTGACTCGAGTGGGGGAGGGGGCATGAAGAAAGTGTGGAATTCGTATTTGTGAAGAAAGGTATAAAAACAACAATGAATCGAGAAATGGTTGAATTGGAAAAACATCATAAAACTAACAAGGACACGAATGAAATAATGACAAGTTAGGTCGGAAAACGATCAAGGGGGGGGGGGGGGGCAAAGACAATTGGAAACTTTAAACAAATCACGAGAGATTAACTTTATTTTGAACAATCTTTTCGTCATAATTTTAAAAAAAAGGAACGTTTTTTTTAAATTGTTTAAAAATTACATGCTAATATTTCACGAATACATTCAAAATGAGTTTACGATAAATATTTATTTAAAAATTGCACGTATAAATAATATACATAAAATATCATGTTCCAATCGTTTTATACGTTCGTTCGAATTTGTAATTATATACCTACGAAATTTAAATAAATGTAATTGAAGAAAATTCGATCTCGATGAAATTCACTTAATCAAATTATCAAAACGTTTCGATATAAATGTTCACCTATTAATAATTTAATATAATGGAGCTGCCTATAATTGACGGCAATGGAATTAACGTATCTGCTGTGAAAGAGAGCACCACGGATTGGAGGGGTGTCGGGAGATAGCGGGGGGGGGGCGTATAGATGAACTTTTGTTTAACGAAGCGTACGCGATAATAATTTAAGCTCGCGCGGTGTGTGTGTGCTACCCGAATGGACACCGTGTGGGAATCACGGCGTTTTGCGCCATTTTCGCGCGCGCGAGAATGAGCAAGAGAGAGAGAGAGAGAGAGAGAGAGAGAGAAAGAGAATCGACGACCTGGATAATACAGTGTTGCGGATCCACACAAGTGGAAAGCGGGTTTTGGTACCTCGCGACGCGTATACAGTTATAGACGAGAGAAGAATACAAACAGCAAAAAGCGTGGGAACGGTGATGACGAGTGCGGGAATCATGTGATGCGCGTATATCGCGGGCACCGTTCGAATTAACATTGAAAGGCCGTGTTCGCATTATTCCGTGCTTGGTATCTGGCTCTTTATATATCCCGAAGAGCACCCAACGCAGCGTGGCCCGACCGAGTCATTCGCCCGGTCGAAGCATAAAGCGCAACCGGGCTATATTTTACAAATTATTGAAAACGCAGGAGGAACGATGGGGAAAATCGGCATCGGTGAGTACCGATTGAATTTTGGGTTGAGAGGGAGAGAGAGAGAGAGAAAGAGGAAGAGGGAGAAAGGTGTAGGTGAACAGTCGAATAATTATCGAACAATTTATATCCCTGCCACATTCGTTCATGCACTATATATCTGGCATATCTAACCCTGCATGTCTACGATATCATCCCCACCGTATATATATATATACATTACTTAGGTACATGAAAGTATAAATATGTATTCAGTTCTGTGAATATACTATATAGGTGAATATATAGGTCGTCGCAAGGGGAGGTACTAGGATTCCACCTAACTGGCATGCTACATATAATTTATAATTCAGATTAATAAATCATACTCTAAGACCGTGTGTTCTCTCTCTCACATACTCTCTCACTTATTTATATATTGACGCAGAAAATGAATTAAGGTTAATTAGCCAATGCAACCGGATAGGGTGAACATTTGAATACAATTGTCAATCATTGATATATTTATATAACGAAAAATATATGGGTAAAGAATTGACGACGCTGAGTTTATGACGGTTGCGAATATCGTTTTCTTGCGAATAATGAATATTTATAGACGGTCGTCGTTGGTTTTTGCCACTTTTTCAAGACGGATCGCAAATATTACTGACGATACTTGTCTCCAATTTGACGAAAAGCTTTTCGCTCTGGATGATATTTAACATCAAATAAACGACGATGAACGATAAGCTTGTATATTTAGAGTCGGAGAGAAAACTTTAATTCCGCTGGTTACTTTACTTTACAACTGTATGAGCATACAAGTTGATTATATGTTGGCTCGTCGAGTTTGTCTCACTGTCTGGCGAAAAGCTTTCTCGCGCTTCTGGGTAATTCTCAATTCGTGCATTGTTGTGTCCTCGTATTATATTCATAGCTGTACTAGCATACACGCCAACTGAATTAACGAAAGGCAAGGCACGCCATTATGACTTTTGACAATAGTCTCCTCGCATAAAGGAAAATCAATTAAAGAAATTGCGAACGAAAATGTATCCAATATTCTGTTTTTTTCTACTTTAATTTGATCATACGTATTTCTAGGATTTCAGGACATATATGCACGGTTAAATTAGTGAAAGACAAAGGAATTGGTATAATTTGAATATAAAAAAAATAATAATAATCTGCTCCTCGATTCTTGATTATCGTTGTCAATTTCTGCTTTTTGAGTCGGTGCCCGAACGAAAGAGGTTAACTTGGGAAAACCAACGATCAGTCGAGTCGATTCATCGAATAGTTGAAAACAATTTTTTCCGGAATTCAATTTTTTATTAAACCCTTTTCTCCGCGCATGCCGAAAGTTTCGCAAAAATCATGGGAAACAAAGGGATATGACTGCTTCGAGCGTCAACCGTAAAAAAATCCGATAATTGAAGGCAACATTCCATCCACACATTTCTCTTTCTTTTTTTAAATTTATTTTCTTCCATTGAGTGACGTTGATAGACGTGGAAAGGTTGAAAAAATATACTATCGTTATAGAAAATGTTATTTTCTCGTAGAGGCAAACAATATTTTTCTACCTTCATGAGCGCAACGTTTCTTGCGCGATGACCCCGAGAGTACTCGAAAGCTCGCACAGAACACATCTCGCCGTACGTCACAATTTCCAGAGCTTTTGACCTCCGCCCCCGAATTTTTTATTATTTTTCCCTCTATACCAACGTTAGAAAGAGCTAGTAGAAAACGAGAAATGCCCGAGGGACAGACTGCAGTCATCTCCGAAAGATGTGAAATCGTGAGACAAAGAGAGCACACTTCTACCCTTCAGACACGAAACGAGTCCGAAGGAAAGGAGAAACGGCGCAGTGGATACGGTCGAGCTTTGGTCAGACAGTACGGAAAGAAAAGAAAAAATAGAAAATACCGAGCACAGGAACGAGAGTGCTCCGCGGGAAAAATTTTAGTTCGAAGATGCGGAAAATACGATGGACGAAGGTGACGAAAGACGACGAGGAAAAGAGTTGCTGCGAAACGAAGCGTCTGCTCTCCCGGTAATGCGTTGGATGAAACGAAGGAAATATATAATATATAAAAATGAAAAGAAATGACTGAAACAGAAAACGATGAGTACCACGTCCCGCTGAGAGACGCATGCACACGAGTGATTTCCTTTTATGCGTCGTTCGAAAAAGGCACCATCCTTCTCTTCGTCTATCGCTACCCACCCCTTTGCCCCTCCATCGCCAATCTCGTCCCTCACACTATTCTTTCTTTTTTACCCGCATAGTTGCGAAACTGCCATCCGTCGTTTTTCTCACACACTTCAATAGATATACGTTTAAGCTCGTCTCGTTCCATTGAGCGCCATTCTTTTATCGATCTGAGACTCTTCTTCCACTTGCGCGCATCTGGGGTTGTGGACACGCGTACCTACATACACATACACCCATACACGTATACGGGGCTGCAAATTCTACGCTTCCACCGTTACTCTTACATGTATAGCGTCCATCAATATTTCTCCCGTATATCTTTCACAGTTTACGCTCGTTTGCCCTAAATATAAGCTCGTTTTGCGTACGCGACGAGACACGCGATTTTCCGTCATTGATAGATATCTATGATATATTTCTATATATTATCTACATATCCATGTGCTGACAGGAAGAAAAATAAGACATCTGGCGAAACGTTTTTTTCTCGACATTTTACGAATACGATTCGGCACGCTTTTCAGCCCTTTATTTACCCCTATTAGACAGATCGCACACCTTGACGAAATATCATTTTTATTTTACTTTTCACGTTCGTTATATTGCTCCGTTCGTGCGGACGTTGAATATCTATATTTAGAACGCTGTCGGTCTGGATATTGACCGCAAACAGTAAAACGCCATTTATGGGGTGAAGCGAGATCAACCCGTATACATATATACGAAATTGTTGGTCACGTTCGGATCAACGGGAATCATCCTCTCTGCTCGTATGGTTGAAAAAATACAACTCATCTTCTTCTATTTTTCTCTCCCGTACGAAATTTCGAACATCCCTGGCCTGGACAAACTTGGAGATTTTTCAGAAATGACTCGACGCGTTTCGCTGCACGATGCGTGGAAGATTCAGCGAGGGAGCGAGTAGCCTGGCAACGTCTGTATCATTTTCTTGAACAAATACACAAGCGGTTTGGTTTTTCTTTCTACGCATCAATCCCAATATCGATCGGGTGCTCTTCATCGCATTTGTTGAGCGGATCACTCCATGATCCTAAAATAACTAAAATCCCCTTGCCCTGGCCCATATCACTCTCCTATTCGAGGGAGAAAAAAGCCTCTAACCGCTTTCTATTAGCTCTGCGCAAGAGAGACAATATTAGTCTCGAGGATCGAAAGGCTCTTACTTGTTTGCGTGTGTGAACGGGCAAAAAACTACCCTTAGGGGATTTTCCTCCCTTTCTCTCTCTCTCTCTCTTTCTCTGTTTCTCGCTCACCTCGTGGCATACAACTTTTTAATGGATACTTCTATTGCTGCGAGGTTCTCTCTTTACTCTTCTTTTCTTCTTCTCTCACCGAAGTTCAGACGCTCACGAGCTCTGGTGCTCTTCTCACCGGCAACGCAACGAAAGTTTCTCGAGCTCGAAGAATCGAAGTCGCGTTAGTGCCTTCCTGCGTCACCACCCGGTACAATGAAACTCGGCTTTGATGCGAAATCCCTGTATACGTATATACACACCTCTCTCTATCTCTCTCGTTCTCTCGATCTTCGCACCCCTCTCTCGACCGGATATGCATGCAAAAATTTCTACCAACGGAATGGAGCAAGACGTAATTTTTTTATTTTCAATATAATTTACATTTAATTTTATTACGCTTCCGTGATATTTTTGAATATACGGCTGTCTTAACGGTCAGAGTTGAACAACAAAATGATTTTATACTGAAACGCTGTCTAAAAAAAAGAATGTGTTTTATACATTTTATTCACATACGAAGTTATCGTTTGGCTCACACTAAAGTTTTGCAAAACTTTACGCTCCATTTCGCTCACACTCTCTGAGTGTGCTTTTGCAACCCCGCCAGCTCTGCTTTTGCCGCATCCCCGACACGCGGTACGCCGTACTTTCCTCTCTCATGTCTACCCGTGACTTCGCAGTACCGATCTCTCTCCTCTTCTTCGTTTTTTTTTACATTTTCTCTCTTTTTGTGATATATTTATGTATGCGAAAAAAATTATATTGTTGTATTTTATTTTATATTCTCACGCGTACATTTATGAGAATACAAACACCTCGACTCGACGGGCCTGCCTGCGAATTTCGCAGCTTTCCGGAGGCTGTAATAAAGAGACGAGATACGCAGAGTGCGAAAGGAAGAGCTTGTGAGAGATGGAAAAATGAGGAGAGACGGAGATGGAAAGAGAGAAAGAGGAAGAGACAATTCAACTCTCAAAAACCGTCCCGGCTCTCACTTTTTCATCTCCTCGTCTCCTTCTCTTCTCGTTCTACACTTCTCTCGCATTGCTGCTCATCTCTTCTGTAAAACACTCCCGCTCTACTTCTGCCTGAGCTTTTTCTCGTTCCTCGCTCAGTCGCACCAACAAACAACTCGTTTATTTTTTTAATAGGCTTTTGCCACGGACAGAGAACGAGAAAAGAGATTGTTACACAGAGGAGACGGACTTGTCTCATATATGTATATATATATGTATATATAGTCGCAATGACCTCGAATAATTCAACCTCGTTATATCGCTCACATTTCATTTCTCTCGCGCAATACAATTAAAAAAATTTTTTATTCAGTTTACGTTATTCCTTCGTAATTTTCTTTTGCTCATAAAAATTTCACTCTGAGTAGAGTAAACTTGGCGCGGGAGAAAGAACGATGAGCGAGTAATATTCCATTTTCGAATTTACGTTTTCTTTCTAACGTAATTTGCCTTACGACAATTCGCAATTTATTGGGAATTTTTATTCATGAATGAGTGTTAGAGGATTTTAAGTATTGTAGAATTAATGTCTCGACATTTTTCTTAATAAAAATGAAGCAACCTGTGTGTGAGAAGGGAAAATGATGGACGAGCAACTGGGGAAAGAGAGAGAGAGATTGATTGATTGATGTTTATTAGCCTTCTCGGCTATTTTATACACATTTTCCTTATTACTTACTTCTACATATATATTAATTTACAGTTGATACAATATATTCCTTTAACATGCGTTTAAACTGCACAACCTTTTCACAGCCTTTTATTTCGGCCGGCAGTTCATTGTACATTTGCACTCCTTCGTAATACATACTCTTTTGTGCACTTTTTGTTCTTCTAAATTGTATTACGATGTTATCAGTTTGCCGTGTTACCCTACCGCCCCTCGCTCCTACTACTTGCAGTCGATTTGTTAACTCTTTTGGTAGCAAGTTCTTTACGGCTTTAAAAATGAATATACATACATTGTAGTGCAGTCTTTGCCTCACTGACATGAATTGTAGCGCGTTCAGCATATCCTCTACCTTCGTATAGCGATTACATTGCAGTATAACTCGCATCGCTCTATTTTGCGCGATTTGCAGTTTATTCAACTCTGTTTCTCCCATATCGAGCAACAGTGTTGCACAGTATTCAAAATTCGGTGCTATTATTGTTTTATAAATAGTACATCGCGTATACGCAGATACATAATGCCCCATTCTGTTTAAAAAACTAGTTTTTTTACCAATCTTTTTCAGCATATATTCACAATGTTCTTTAAATCGTAGTTTGTCATCTATCATTATCCCCAAATATTTCATGGCGTCCACTCTCTCCAATTCTGTTCCATCCAGACACTTTATTACAATATTCTCACTCACAACTTTCCTTATACTTCTAACAAGCATATATTTAGTTTTCTCAGTATTCATTTTTAATTTATTTCTGTTCATCCACTGTTCCACTATACCTAGTGTCATATTCATTCTTCCCTCCACTTCCACGCTGCCTTCTCCGGTTACATATATTAATGTGTCATCCGCAAACATTTTTATAGTACATTCCTCTGGACACCAATTTACTATATCATTTATATATATAATAAATAATAACGGCCCCAATACCGAACCCTGCGGTACCCCATGTTCATTTGGGATAACCTGGGACCATTTATCATTAAACCTTACTCGTTGGGTTCTATTTCTTAAGTATGTACGGAACCAGTCTAATACCCTGCCTCTAACCCCATATTGATATAGTTTATCTAATAATATGTCACTGTCTATTGTTTCGAACGCTCTTTTTAAGTCCATAAAAATGACTCCTACAACTTTTCCTTCACTGATGTGTACTTTCCATTCATCTACAACCGATTGAATCGCCGTTTCACACGAATATTGCTTTCTAAATCCTGATTGGTGTTCTGTTATAATGTCATTATCTTCTAAGTGTTTTTCAATTTGATCTTTGACTACTAACTCGAGTACCTTTTCATATAATGGCAACATATTGATTGGTCTGTATTGGCTTGCTTTCGTGGCCTTGTTTACCTTCGGGATCGGTATAACTGTGGATGTTTTCCAGCTATCCGGGCAACACCCCTCCCTTAGAGATCTATTTATTATTTCCACAAATTCCTCTTTTATTGCACTGATTGTCATTTTTAGGATATCACTTGATATTCCTTCTTCCGTTCCTTTTTTCCTAGGGAGTCCCATCACAATCTTCTCTAAGTCCTTCGTTTCAATAGGCTTACAGTTTTCTATTATTCTCTCTTTATTGATCCTAACACCCATTAAAATCCTCCTTCTGTTTGGACTTTCACCCTCATATGTATTTTGTTGTATGGAGTTAATTATATTCTGTATGCTTTGCACATAATACACATTAAATTTATCAGCTATATTTCCTCCCATTCTATCATCCAATATCTCAAAATCTATGTTTTCAGCCTCTTTTGCACCCATTGCCTCTCCTTTGATTACCTCTTTTAATGTTTTCCACATCTTTGTTGCATCTTTTTTATTATCATCTATCATCTTTTCATAATATTCCCTCTTTTTTTCCCTGATTAATTTAATTACCGCGTTCCGTTCTATTTTGCACTGCTGCCAGTGATCTTCCGTTCCATTGGAAATTGCTACTCTGTATATTTCATCCCTTCTTCTCGCTGCTTCTGTTATATCTTCAGAGTACCATTTTTCCCTTCCCACACCCTTGGTATCTTAACTATTTTTCTGGGCGCAAACCTATCTATTACCCCCGCTATATTACTAACAAACATATTTGCTCTTTGATTTATCTCTACTTCTTGCACTTGTTTTATTGTCGTGTTTAATACCCTTGTAAGTTCCGTCACATCAATTTTACTATAGTTTCTTGTTTTGTATTCTCTATACTCATTCGTTTCCGTGCTGCTTCCTAAAGTGATTTTTATCCATCCATGATCCGTTATCTTTGGTTCATGCTCCACCTGCGCTCGTGTATCCCTATTGGCGAATAGTAAATCTATCATCGTTCGACTATCTTGCGTTATTCTCGTTGGCTCATTAACATATTGTTTCATCCCGATACTCTGCATTCCTGATATCAATCTCTTTTTATAGAACGTTTCTACCGCAACATCGATATTAAAATCACCTATTATTAAACAGTCCCCTTTTATTGTTAACTCCTCCGCCATATTTTCTATGTGCCTTACAAAGTCAGCATCCGAAGC
Organism: Netelia inedita; assembly: GCA_964017225.1. Lineage (NCBI taxonomy): Eukaryota > Metazoa > Arthropoda > Insecta > Hymenoptera > Ichneumonidae > Netelia > Netelia inedita. The sequence goes on along the minus strand of OZ024920.1, from coordinate 31,641,276 downwards.
ACTTGGTGAATGATATACTGTCACTATCACACCTTTAAAAACTTTACATTTGACCTCTATTCCCGCACACCAGCAGTTTGATTCTATTTTATTTATTGGTATCATGTTATACTTGATATCGTCTCTTATATATAAGATAGCCCCGCCTGTATTCCTGTTTTCTGCATCACACCTGACTGTAGCGTACCCTGGAATGCGTATTTCGCCATCTCCAATTTCTTCCGTCACTCTGGTCTCTGATAATGCTATGAATGCAGGTTTCATTCTGTCCACTACCTGGTGTCGTATTTCATCCTTATGTGCTATCAGACTTTGTGCATTCGTATACCATAGCGTTTCCTCCTTCAGTAGTTGCTAGTCGTCCCATCCTGCTCTCCTCTTCTCTTCTTGTACTGCTCTTTTATACGTTGGGCATTCCCGATCGAAGGCGTCATGTTCGGTGTTCAACTGTAGATTGTATGCTTGGTTTTTAAACTTACAATTAACACACTTATTTTTCGCTGCTTTGCATTTACTCGCTTCGTGGTGTCCTGCACATTTATGACATGTCTCTTCTTTCGTACAATTCTTTGCTATATGATAATAGCCCCAGCATTTGTAACACCGTTTCACACTGATATGGTTGTACACTGGACATTTCCTCCACCCCACACTGATTTTTCCTTTATTTAATAGTTCATAATGGGTCCTTTCATCCACTACCATTATTACTGATCCTTCGTGTCTCCCTTCTTTGTTTATTCTCTTCACGATTTTCATCTCCCTTCCTTCATCATCTTCCACTGCGTTCTGCTTTTTTATTGTTTCAATCAGTTCTTCATCTGCCAAGTCTAATTCCTCCTCTTCCATATTAACGGTTTTGATTTTCGGTTTTTGTTGGTTTGATTCGGTCACTTTGAAGTTCTCTCCCATTTTCTCCTGTACTATGGTCTTCAGCTGTTGTGCTTCTTCCGCTGTTTCACATCCCAAAATGACTGTTCCTTTGCTTCCTTTCTTTAGTCTTGTTATTCCTACTGCCATATTTTTTATGTCGACCTTTTCCTTAATTGTCTTTTTTGTGACCTCACTTTCTTGTTGTCCTTTCGGTTTGACAATTATAACTTTCTCCTTTTTCTTTTCTTTGGCTGCCTCACTATAGGTTTTTATTAATTCATTTGCTGGACCTCGATCTCGTCCTTGTATCATCTTTTTTATTTCTTCCATTTCTGTCTTAACGCCCTTCAGTTGTTCGTGAACTATTTCTTGAATTATCCATTTAATTTCTTTTCTACATGCAACCTCGTCTTTTAGTGTTTTCACGCTTCTCACCAGCCAATCTATTTTTTCTTCCATACTTGCCGAACCCCCTATCGTAAGTGATCCTACCGAACCCACTCTTTCTCTACTACCACTTGTTCCGGGAGCCTTCTGGGTTTCTTCAACCAGTGTAATATTCTCAAAAGGACCCTGGCATTGCACTAATTCTTTACGTTTGTCGTAGACCTTATGCTTAATCACGCATCCCGGATGATAACAAAGTTTCGGGCACGACTTACAACGTACTACTATATTTTTTATCGCCTTTTTGCAAGCTGAGCACTTGTATTCGTCGTACTCAGTCGTGCTGTCCATTTTTGTATTAGCGCAGTCGGTAATATACCATCCCGCACTTCTCGATTAATTGTGCTAATCAATTTTCCGTAATCGCCTCAGTGAGCGCTACTATCGTGCTGCCGTGGCAGCGATCCGCCGTCGTCACCTTGATCATAAATCGACATTTTCGATCGAAAAGAGCTCACAGTTCACGAACCCCGATAACTATAAGTCTCATTGATAGTTCAAATTGTTCACCGCACGAAACTGATCACTTTGGTATAACTTTTACATTTGTTGTAACGTTTTTTCCGACTGATAAATTGTGTAAATGACGGAGCGCGCTTTACACGCGTCTCAACTCAGAGAAAGAGAGAGAGAGAGAGAGAGAGAGAGATAGATAGAGAGAGAGAGAGAGAAAGAGATGGATATAGCTAAGGATAGGTAGTGAAAGAGGTAAAGCAGGGTGAGAAGCAAAGCAGCAGCACTTTGAAAAATCACCGGGGGAAGCAGAGAGACGCGAACGACGATGGGTCACGTTTTCTCTCAGGGACGCGGGGGGCAGACGTTTCCCGTGAATTTTACCACGTTTCCACATCAGGGCTTTTCCTTTACTATTTTTCTGTTCCTCTTTCCGACTTTTTCCTAGTCCCGGCATCAGTTCTTCACGCCGGGTGCGGATTTTGTAAGCACGTGCATGTATGTTAGATACGCCTTTTGTTTTCATAACAGTGGAAACGTTAAAATAGAGAGGATTATTTGGCACACATACCAGCACGCACTTTGTTTTTCTTACCTTTTTGCGATTAAGCTCTACGCACATACGACATATATGTATATTAAAATGCGATTGGGTTGCAGCAATATTTGTTCCAGGCTAAAAGAATCAAAATGACATGCAATCAGTGCAAATAAAAAATTCGAGATTTTATTAATCATTCGAGAAATACCTGACTTCGCTTAATATCAATATGATTAATTATTAGCCGTAAAAAAGATATTGGTTTCGAAGTTCGACACGTTATTGTTAGTTTTTTCAATATGATTTGGCGAATCAATTTTCGTTACATCCCTTTGAATTCCCTATCGCGGTAAAACATTTGGAAAATTCGTGCAACACGAAATTAACGTAAAACTTAATATTCATCCATGAAAATTATTGTCTGAGCCAAACAAATTACGTATAAAAGAATTTCTTTCGCCGAATTACGGTGATACGCGAGATTCCACCGTTTATTGAGACGTGCAACAAACGTGAGACGATATGAAGAACGGAGCACGAAAGGGCCGAAGAAGTCGACCATTAATTTCTTTCCGCAGTAGGTGTACACAATAAGGACGGAGTGAGAGAGCCGGAGAGACATGGAGAGAGAGAAAGAGAGACAGAGAGAACGGAGGGAAAAAGTATAACAAATAAATTTGAGGTTAGAGCACAACAATGAAAGAAAATTCTGTGGGGTTTTCATTTCTCGTGCTCAATACTCTTCCCAGCAGGCACACCACAAGCCACAGCACCACCCTCGAGTCTCCTTCTCGCTATGTGCATTATTGTATACAGTATATCTTTATACACTTTTTAAAACTCTCGCACTCGCACCCTCCCACCCCCCACCCCCACTTCGCCACGCCTGCTGCCACCCTCCCCCCTCATCTTCCCGTTCGTTTACCAGAAATGCGCCCGAGAATATACCGCAGAGTCTGCGGAGGAATAACAAAAGCGGAAGAATTAACAATGGACCGCGAGAAAAGGGGTCTGAGGGTGAGTTGGGAGGTAGGGGGTGGGGGCATTCTTGCTGAGGGTTGTGTATGCGTCCCGTGTTCACTAGAAAAGCAGGCAAAAACCTTGGGTGCTGCTCCGCAGCACCTCAGAGTTGTAACTTTCGTTGGCATATTCAAGAGAGAAAGCAACGCACGATAAACACACCGATGAGTTTTCCAATCTGCTTTTCGCTCAACCCTCTGCCCCCATCCCCCACCCTCTCCCGTCCGTTGCCCCAATTTAATTAACGAGTTCCTCCCATACGAGTAACGACGACGTTGATAACTTTATTAATTTGTACTTCGGCTTAGCGTTAACAAGAAAGTTGACAGCGAGAAAGGGAGAGAGAGAGAAAGGGGGAGGGAGAGAGAGGGGATAGACATAGAGAGAGAGAGAGAGAGAGAGAGAGAGAGAGAGAGAGAGGAAATAAGGTCGGCGACAAAGAAAAAAACCCGCTACTGCCTTTGAAGAGGGTGAATACGAGCGCTCGCAAATACATGTATATGCAGTCACGAGTGGCAACGATACGCGTGATTGTCGTCTGAAACAGAGGCAAGGAAATCGCAACGGGAAGCGAAGGCCTGCGGAAAGTATAGCATCGCGCAAAACATCTAACTCCCTCCCTCTCGCTTTCTCTTCCTGTCTCTATGTTCTTGTATGTTTCACACCCTTGCAGTCGCTTTCTCCGTACGCTTCTTTGCACTCGCGCCCGTGCCTTTTTATTCACCCTCACGCATCGTTTCTCATACGTGGCGCTCAGACAGTTGCTCACGTCGGAAATGTCGCCGTATTTTTCAGGAAAAATATTTCTCGACGTGTACAGCGCCCTATCGTTTTCCGTCGCGAGCCAAAAGTACTTCGTACTAAAGTTTTAAATATAATACTCGTTTCGACCTGCACCTTTAGGAACGAAATATTCGACGAAATGTGTGAGAGGATTTGAAAAAAAAATTACGCATTCGAACGATTAAATTAATAATTTTAATTAATTTGTCAAAATTGTGATCGTCGTGTTTTTAGTTACTGACCCCGATGATGATGTTTGTTTTTCGATCTACACGGAGGGATGAAAATATTGGAGAATTTCCTATTTTCTTTTGTTTACGAATTATGCCAAATTTCGTTCTCGAAAATGCCGAAATTCTATGTGAAAACACGAGAATAGCGTGTCGGGGTTGCAACGTCGTCTCTCTCGTCGGCGAGATTTTTGATGGAGCACACGGTTTTTCGTGTGTATGTGTACACGTCACGAAAGCAAGAGGGCGCTTTTCTCGGGCGAGGATCGGAAATTGAAGGGGAAACTTTGCACCGTATGGACGCTGGTATAGAAGGCGCTACAGCAAGTCAAGCGCTATACGAGAACTCCAGTATTTAGACGTTTGGCGTTTTCGCACTTTCGTAGAAAAATCGACACCAACTTTCTCTGCAAGGGGTGAAATTCTCGAAAGCTCATGCTCCTAAGCGAGTTGGAGCGATTGTCCAATATATATATATATTATATATATATATATATATATATATATATATATATATATATATATATATATATAAAGGGGTAAAGGGGTAAAGCGTATAGTTCTTAAAATACAATTCGGAATGAAAATAAGAAACTTTTAGCAATTGGCTTTTCTCCATCAGTTGTGACTTGCAATCCCCGAGTCTAAGTGGCCCGATATTTTATTTAACAAATTTTAGCTTCTTTGAATCTCATTCAATTATACATTTCTTTTAAAAAACGATGCCGGAACATTGGAGACCCTAATATCGAAAGTAAAAAAAAAAGATTTTCAATATTGTGCTCAGATTTTCTACCAGAACTATATAAAGTTTATAAAAATTCTCTATGGTAGACGTATGAAGAAAATAAATGAAATTTGGATATAAAATATATTCGGAACGTAAAGTGGACCGTTGGCAACTTGGTTATATGTATAAGCCGACTTCCTTCTTCTGTTCGAGGCGACTGAACTCCCCTCTCCATGCCCATCGCCCCCCACCATGCATCATCTACTATGCTCTCCTCGGAAGGGTGTATTCGCAGTGAAGTTATGCAGATCCAAAGCGCGCGCGCGAGAGAGAGAGAGAGAGAGAGAGAGAGAGAGAGAGAGAGAGAGAAGGAAAACGAGCCCCTAACTGCTGTTTCACACGCGATATCATGCATTCGAATGCAGCGCGTAGCAACAGCAAGAGCAGCGTCGCTCACGTCCCTCTCACCCTTTCTCTCTCACTCTTTCTCATGAACTTGGAGTGTTTAATATTAAGTTGGGCAGCACCGCAACGCGGTGTACCGACTTATATTTTTCGAGGGAAAGAGTGAAAGAGAGAAAGAGAAAGATAGAGAGGTGGATTATGTGGCAGGATCATAACCCTCTCGCGCTCAATTTTCGCTTTGCTTTTCGTACACAGTAGCTGCGGGGGTAATCCATAGAACCAGAACGTGAACGAGTCAGCTGATGGTACTTTGCCAAAGTTCTCGCATAAAATGTATCCGCGCAATGTTGTACGTTATACATATATTACGTAGATACACGGAGATGATAAATAGACACGAGTCGAGAATTTTAAATAAGTTTTCGAAAATTTCTCCGAAGGGATGAACGCAGATGGAAAATACAAGAGCGATGAAAGGGTTGGCACGAACGTGGCTTAGTGCGTTCTGGTAGCGAATCAAGGCTCACCCCCCATGCTGAGATTGACCCTGGATAAGCTCGCCAAGGGGTAGTTTATACATATAGACGTATATGTATATATATATCTATATGTACACACACCACATCTACCCCAACCAGATTCCCTTCACCCCGTTCATGCCAGCCACAAGCCGTGAGAGACCAGATTGCGGCGTGTTTGCATGGTATTTAGCCGATAAGGGCTTCGCGTAGGCTATCGAGCGTCCGTAAGGATTACACGCTTTTCTTTCCATCTCTCTCCGACTCTTTCACCCTCTACCTACCCCTTCCATCCCTCCAATGGCCTGAATATGTACCTACAATATGCCTATATTTAAATGTTATAAGCTTCGTCGACTATAATTTGTTGCTACTCTATATATATATATAGGTACACGTTTTCGAGGTACGAGCAATAGTCAGAATTACTCTCGTGGCTCTTTCAACCCCTTCTCGCACGAGCGCGTCTCTATTTCCTCGGTACAATCTCACGATCGAGCACCGAGTGAACTCGAGATCTCTCTCTCTCTCTCTCTCTAAAACGCTCGCGCACGCGCGCATGTGGGTGTGTGTGTTTGTATGCGCGCGAACGTATACCGTGTATAATAAAAGAGAGGTGTCCGGTCTTTCGTGCACCCTTTAATTGATACCAGCGTAGAAGAAAGGGGAGATCGTATTTAGTAAGTTCCGATTACTCGATAACGCGACAGCGCACTCGTATAACACTTTAATAAAGCAAACATCGCGTTATAAATTATAACTGGGTATAACTCGAATGAATTTAATAAACATATTTGAAACATTGCACGTTATAACGAGCGAGGGAATATTACCTGTACTATAATAACCGGTTTTTACTCGTGCATTTCATGATCGAAACGAGCTAAATTCGAGACTATACGTCATACTTAATACTCACGATTTTTTTAAATATTGTAAATGAGAAAGCAGCCAGCGGTTTATTAAAAAACTTATCTCTTATCGATCACAAATGTTCATTTTTCCATCCAAGATTTTTAGTGTTTAACGTGCATGGCTATATAAAAATACACACACTCGCCCACAAATACACGCTCGTTCTAATACTCGTGTGTACATAAATGGTAGTTTGTCGTATTACCGGGTAAGGGGTGGAGGGCACCGGGGCACGAAACGCAATCGAGTAAAGCAATCTTTCTAGAGTATTTCTGTATAAATTCTCTACAGCTATATCGATGCGCTCTTTACTGTAGTACATCTTATACTACTTGTTTACGTACCAAACGTTCGTTTGACTCTCCCGAGTCCGTATGAGAATGTCTATGGTACGTGAACGTACGGATGTGTACTGCACTTCTACATATATAGCAGATCGATATATACACATATATATACTGACATGTGAGCGAGTGTGCAATTGTACTTATAGTCTGCCTGTACATACGTAGCTTCATGAAAAAGGGGATGGGGTAGGCGGTTGCACGAACGTAAATAACGGAGAGTGGAGTCGAAGGGTAGGTAAGGAAAAGGATAGATGGAGTGGATGCGCGGGGTAGGGTAGCACGTAATCGCGAGGATCGAGAAGAGTCTCTAGAGCTGATAGGAAAAGCAACGGCCGAGAAAGTGAAGAGGGTAGTGCGAGGGGTTGGGGGGTGGTTGGGGGGAGAAAAGGGGGTAAAAGTGAGAGCTCTCCGAAGGAAAAGCACGGGAACGAGTTAGAGAAGCTGTAGCACCAGGTATAACTTTATACACAACTTGTACGCGCGTCTGTAAACGCGCCAAGGCAAATCGAATTGGCCATTCCCGGGTTTCAAAAACTTTCTTGCCCGTGACTCGTTTTACGGGGTATGGGCAAACGGTAAGTTTTCCGGTAGTCGCAGAGGGCGAGGCTCCGTAGGACGCAACACCTTTCCCTCCTTGCGGCTCTTTAGCGAGCTTCGTCGCTGTACGTTTCTCTCGTGACGAGCGCCAGTGAGAAACTTGAAATCATTAAAGATATTTCTTAGCAAACAAAGTAATTACGAATAGTGTTCTCGAAAACGTAAGACTTTATAGTTTCGATATAATGAGACAGTGATTATTTATACAATATATATAAGCGATTTACTCGACTTCGAAGCGAATGATCATTTTTATGAAAAAAAAAACGATCATTAATAAATCTTCGTATTAACAAATCGTTGGACAACAATTTGCAACGGGGGGGGGGGGAGAATATTCCTTGATATTTACGAGCGTATATATCCGTATACGGAGTGTGGTGGAAAATGGAAGCGGAAGCAAAAGTATCAAGTACGATGAGGCGAATCGCGAACGAAAGCGAAACGATTCGTAGCAATGAAGAACGAGGTTGTAAAGTCGTTTTGAGAAACGACGGAATTCACCACTTATCTTCTTACCACCGATTCGTTTCTAGCGCCGTCCTCTTATCAACTCACGCCCTTTCCATCCCCTCCCGCCCCTCTACGCCGAGTTTTCCTTCTTCCCGCGACGCGACATACATATAGATATATAGGTATATATATATATAAGGGGGTCCCTCAACACCACGAGGGCGAGTGGCCGTGTAGCAGGATTTCCGCGACGTCTATGAGAGGAAGAGGGGTTTGCGGCACCCCAACGTCCTCCGGATGGGGTAAAAAGGGAAAGGGATCGAGGGAGGGGGTAGGGTGAGAAATAGGGGATGGAAAGCGCGTCGGAGTTTTCGGTGGGTTGTATAGAGGGCGGCGCGACTACCCCGCGGCGACGTTGCGTCGCGTAAATGCGAATTTATCGTTTGAGCCCCGACAGTAATAATTTCTGTACCGCGAAAGAGTGTCTGTGCGTGTGTATACTTGTGTGTGTGTGTGTAAGTGAGAGAGAGAGAGAGAGCGAGAAGGCTTGGTACTCTGTAGCACCCCTGTCGCGATATAAAGCTCACACGCTCGCGCCCTTTCATTCGCTCACAGAGTCGCGCCTACGTGTACACCTGCACATCGTTCTATCTTGTGCTCTGTTTGTCTCTCTCTCTCTTTCGCTCTCGCTCTCTCCGTCTCTGTCTCTCTCTCTCTCTCTCTCTCTCTCTTTCGCTCTCTCGCGACGGACGGCCATCAGAGGGCATAAAGCAGAGATAAAGTGAAGCAAAAATAAAAAGAAAGAATCCTCCCTCTCTCTTCCTTAATTTGTATTATAACTATATATTATCTACGTCTCTCTCTCTCTCTCTCTCCCTCTCTCGCACATTTTCTTCTCGCATAAACATTTTGATGCCACGCTTCACGGTCAAAGACGATAAATCTCCATTATTATAAAAAGGCTTGTAAACTTTAATCTGCGTCGGAAATTCAAATTTTTTAATTTTTCTTCTCAAAAGATGTGCACGCGTGTGTGTATATGTGAGGGGGTAGGTTTTTTCTTTAAATATGTTAAGTAATAAAGTATCGTTAAGCGTTTGTACATATCAGTGAGGGAGTGAGACTTGTTTTCCGATATCTCAACACCGATAGAAGTAAATCTACATATTATTCTAGGGGTAGGTATAAGTGGAACGCACTCGTACTACTGTAGCGATATAAATATAGCATATATATGTTTTTGTAGGGGTATACATTGTGAAAGTGGTCCGAAGTCGTGCTAGCGTCGTGTGTGTGTCGTGTCGCCCAGTGGGCCGATATCAAGACACACACATACACATATATATACGAGTATATGAGAGTATCGCGCATACGTAATATAAAGTCGCTCGATATTTTACTGGTTCGAAGGCGCATTCCGGATGCATAAAATGAACGTTAGCTTCGCATGCCCTGCTGCCACCAGAGAGGAGAATTTTGCATACGTCTATACCCTCTCCACTCGTCTACGACAACGCCCCCTGTATGGTGTCCCCCGGTCGAGTTTCCGTCATTTCGCCAACGCCACTCTTCCTGCCTTTGATCGCACGAAGAGGGCAGGGAGAGACCGAGAGAGAGAGAGAGAGAGAGAGAGAGAGGGGAGAAAGAAAAACGGTACCATGACTAATATCACACGTTGGTTGAAAAATTTATGCGCAATGGAAAGCAATTAAAAAAACATGAAAAAAAGAACCATTATAAATGATTGCTCCGAGAAAATAATTATGAATAATTTTCACGAAAAATAAAAACGAATTTCGTGAAATCGTACGAATGTTTAAGAATAATTGGGATTAATTGATGTTTTCTGATGAATATTGATGCTTTTTGGAATAACGGTTATTTTTTAAGAATGGAGGAACTTGATACCGATTATTTTCTGGAACGAGCTATGAATACCGTTATTTTTTTATTTCCATAATTAACGAGGGAACAATTCAATATTTTTCAAATAATATTCATTTTTCATCATCTTCTCCAAATTTTATTGCCGTTTTTATTAGAATATTTGTAGGCATCCTTCTCTCCTCGCTCTTCGTTATATTCTGGGGTACTTTTGAGGAAATGTTTACTCGTGACACCTTTCACGGACACGTGCCCAGCGGGTAAAGAAGGGTGACGACCATCTTCGGTAGTATATTAACCCGTTGTCTCCCTTCCTCTCTCTCTCCCTCTCCTTCGCCCGCGCACGCGTGGTGAAGAGTCAATATTAATTAAGGTAATGGCAGGTCGACGACCCTGGAAACGACGACGAGCGATTCCACAATGACGCGGCTAATTATCGTCGCCATCGTCGTTGTTGCCGTACCCGTCGTCACCTTCGATCGTATTTCCTGTTGGAATTCTTATTATATACATTATATACCACCATATTTCAATATACTAACAATATACTAACAAATTACGCACCCTCTCCTCTACCCTTGTTAGAAACACCTATAAGAGCGATTTCGTAACATATTCTCAGGGTAATTATACGGTTTCGTCAAGGTGTGTAAAACTCGTCGAATATTAAAGCTATTAAAAATATTACAATACAAATAATTTGTTCAAATACTTTTTCAAGAAAGAAGAAATTTCACGAAATAACGTCTAATGATAACGGCTATAAATTACACGTATGACATATGGATGTGCAGGGGGGGGGGGGGGGGTAGTATGGAAATTCGTGAATGAACAAATTTTGAATTTTGAAATTGTCCTTCAAGGTTAAACCTGAGGTAACTTCATTTTTCATATAGAACCCCCTATTTTTACATTATGGATTTAAATTCCTTGTTAAAAAGTACATATATTTTATTCTTGTAATATTTTATCCTAAACTCTTCCCTTTTAAGATATTTTGGTTAAAAGTTCTTACACTCCAAAGGGCCCAACTTAAATATCTTGGCAATTAAAGATGTTTTTTCCAAAATAATAAAAATAAAAAATCTATATTTTTAGACAAGGGATCAAATTTTATAAACAAAAATTTGTTAATTTAATTTTTTAATGGAATTTGTTTAGGAGAAATTATGACAAGAATTCTCGGGTTGTCATACTTTTTGCCCACCCTGCACATTTCGCAACGTAATAGTGAATTCAGAATATTCATTAGCAACGATGAATGTACGAATCGCTGATTACAACGATCGTGTAATCTATATATTCCCATACACAGGAAAGAAGACCGATGGTTCCCATTTCTATCCTCTTTGAGGGAGCACGATGGAAAGGGTGTTCCCAATATAATATTGGGCCGTCAGCTTCCATCCGAAGAGATTAATATAACTATGTTACAATAGCGTTCCATTTTGGGCTTCGGTCCACCCATTATATAATACGTAACACCTATACGCATAGACCGGAACATCGACCATGATATATTTTGATTCTAATTAAGGGTTGGAAGAATGGGAGGTGGATGGAAATGGGGATGAATCGATATATGAATTATCTGTTAAATTGACAGTAGGCAAGATTGGGGTAATTCGGGTTAGATGTTAAATAAAATCGAGGTTTGTACCGAGCACCTCAATAACGCTAACCATTATTAACCATCAAATTATATAATTTTTTACGAACATACACGCTCCTCCTAATAAAAATGTAAACAATCCCACGATATAATGCATTTTGTGTCGTGAACAGTGGACATTTGATATTGTAATGAGACATCGTACCTTTTTTTAATTTACATGTTTATGCAATTTTACCCTGACCCGGCTTATCCGACTACCTAATGTAACTTGCTCCCTTTTGCGCTTTAACCGGGTACACGAAACGCCACGATCAGAATACTCGTCGAAAAAAGATCAAACGTGACAGAGCCTTTAAATTTGCATTCAGAGACACGATACGGCTACGACCCTAAAAATTTCTCTTTTTTTTTCTCCCACCTCGTTCTATATTTCGTTATAAATTACGAACTGGAATTTGACCCGTATTACCCTGATATTGCCTCGTTCCGTCCTCAAATTAGAATTTCGTGTGAAAAAAAAAGAAAAAAACTGGTGGAATTGGAAATTGTTACGTAATTCAATCCAATTTCCGTGCGTAATATATTTTCGGTTACGCGAGAGGAAAATACGTTCTGGATGTTTGCGTAGGTACGTGTGGTCTGGGGCGGGGTTTGGGAGGGGGGGGGGGGGGGGGGGTCAATTCAGATTTACGTGGAAAACTGTTGCTGCCCATGTATATTCGGCCGAATGCGGTTATTCGCATTCGAAGAATAATAGGTACGAATACATACACGCATGCTTATACGATGGACGTAGGGTGTAATGTCAATATACTTTGAAGGTTGGGCAAGGGTGACGATATCAACGAAAAGCTACGTTAATATAATTCAGGATTTTCCAAGGATTTACAGTAATAGACGTAAACGTACACGCACAGCCACGTGCTAGTGAGTGTGTCTGGACTTTGTTCAGGGGTAGGTACTCCGCACTAAGCGATTTATGAAAGTAGAAAGCAAGGAGGGGGTGTGAGCAAAGCCGAGTGTATTGCAAATTTTGTCGAAGTTGGTGAAAGCTATAAGGATATTTTAGCAGGTTTCCCGGGTGTGACATTATGTTAGCGCTAAGGGAGTGCTAAGGGTTGGGGCGAAAAAAAAGTATAAGTATAAGCGAGAACGGAGAAAGGGCCTGGGAAATATAAAAGTACGAGGGGTATGAGAACGCGTCTATGGGTGTTTTTTTTCTCTCCCTCTCCAGGCTTAGAGCAGAGTCGAGGGAGAGGGTAAGGAGAAAAGGACGTAAAATGAAGAAAGTATACCGGAAAGAGCGTTATAGGGCATCGATAAAGTTCTTTTACATCGCATTAGACTTCACGACATTCTCTTGGTTTATCGATTCCTGCAGGATCGCGTTACGTCGACCCTCTTGGTAAGAGCGTACTAATAACGAGAGGGGGTTGTCGAGGGGGATGGGGAATGGCGAGAGGGGAGGGGCGCGGGTGGCAAAACGAGAGACAAATAAAATTGGAATTATATTCCCGGAGGCTCACGAAACGGAGGTCGTGTGCGTGTCGTAAATTAATTTGAATCATTTATATCGTTCAACTTTCCGGTCCCTCGAGCTGTATTATACATAACGTGAGACGTAAAACGGGCGGTAGACAATTTTCGGTGGTTCGGACGTATATGCGCTGAGCGTGGAATGGAGGCGGACAAAATTTTTTAAAACCCGTACAAGGTACATTGAGGAAAATGTATAGTGCGCGAGGACGATGAAGAGTAAACACCAGGGTGGCGAGGTTGTCCCTTTTCAGCTCGCGGTAATGAAACAACGACAACGCCGATGACAACGACGACAACGACGACAACGACGACAACGACGACAACGACGACAACGACGACAACGACGACAACGACGACAACGACGACGACGACGACGACGACGACGACGACGACGACGACGTCGACGATGACGACGACGGCGACGACGACGGCTGCGACGATGTAGTCGGATTTGGCCGTGATCCAGCTAAATGAATCACGAACGAGGGGGGTGACCGATAACAGATATATATACACTTCATCCGCACGGACGAAGAAGCACCCGTTCTCGGAAATCGAATCTCCGGTAGCGAAAAGAAAAAAAGAATAATAATAATCTCGTATACGAATTAACGATCACGCAGCGGTACAACGATGAGAGAGGAAGAGCGGGAGTGAAGGGGGGGGGGAGGCGGGGAGCGAGGGAGAGAGAAACGCATGTGACGAACCAATGAGTGAGGGGATTGCTTTATAGCGGTGATAGAGAAGGACGCGAGAGAACGAGCTAGTTCAAGGGATATCTGTGTTCACGTATATAGTGCATAAGCGTGTGTGAAAGCCGATCATTGAACGTCTGTTAGCGCTTCCTGGCTCGTTCTCGCTTGGCAAACGGATAATATCCGATGTCGCGACCGATCGTTCGTCAAACGTGTACGCGTCGAGCGAGCTCGTTTTCCAATTGCCATCGTAAATCTGGTTGGCAGTAGGACAGGCAGAAACGATTCAGCGATTTGTATGAAGATTCGGGGTATCAAAGGGGAGAGAGAGAGAGGGTGGTTCTCTATGCGCGTTGGACAACATTCGAGGGAAAAATTTCAACAAAAAAAGCCTCCATCAAAATTCAGCCCCTCTGGTCGGCAATCTTCTAACGCTATTTTTGTTCATCGTGATATCTGGGTCACGGGGATTTTGGGATATTCTGACAAGCGTATATACGTACGAGTATATGTATATACGTGTAGCATTAATTATCGTAACGAGCGAAAGAGAGTGAACGTGCTAGAGAGGTCAAATCGGGGCGATTTTCTATAGATATATAAGCGTGGGTACGTAGAAAGCGAAACGACGAGCCAAGAAGAGAACGGCTGTAAGAGTCAGACAAGAACTCGAGAAATATTGAACCGTGAGAGAAAGAAAGAGAGAATAAACGTGACAAGAAAAGGAGGGAGAGATTGTGAGGAAATTGGATTGGCCCGGAAGTAGCGGAGGATCGTTAGTCTCGACTCTCGTTCTTCCTCCCTCTCCCTATCTCTGTTCCTCGCCCTATTGTGTGTCCTTTTTTCATCCCTCACACTGGCGAGCCTATCTCGAGCCGTCTACGCGAAGAATATCATTCGCGAAAACCCGGACAATGACGAGAACTGGAGCATGTGATAATAATGCACAAAATGCGTTTCTTTTCTTATACACCTTTTCATTCCGTTATTGTCCACACACGTCGCGGATACGTATTTTGAAACAGCGTTCAACAATTAATGGCACGTAAGAAATGGAAAGAAAAATGGTAAATTCAATTTTTTATCTTCGATGGCGGATATATTTATACGTATATATATGTATATATATATAATGTATGCATATATATATACATAACTAATACACATCGAGACATCCCGAAGCGCGGTCGGACGACCAGCCGTCGCTCGCTCGATTTGCCAGCCGCGTACGCGCTCGGTGCTGCTCTCGCGCCGTCCCACTTTGAGTTATTGCCTCTGCGTTCCCGATGCGTTCCGAATAAATTACCCGGATGGGCGCGCTTGTGTGTGTGTGTGTGTTGTGGGAGTGTGTGAGACGTAGTGATGGAGGCAACGACAGCGACGAACCATCGCAGAAGTTCTATAGCTTTTCCTCCTTCCACCAGCCCCGTCTCGCTCTCTCTCTCGGTATTTTTGCACCAGAAGAAGTATAGATATTTTTACGACACGTAGTTGAAAGTAAGCGAAAATGGCCCTTCTAAGGGTAGACGTTTATATGAGCACGACTTGATAAATCTCCGAACATTCTCAGGACACCGAAGGTTTGCCCATTTTTTAAAATTGATTTAATTAACTAAAACAATGGAGAATTTGTATCGCTCGTTAATAAACATATTCTGTACTTTTCTAGGCAATGATAAGTAATTAATTAATTCTAGGAAATGATAAGTAATCATTTCGCAAGGGGATGAATATATAATAAATCGAAGATATCCAACGATTTATATTATTTAATCACCATTTTTATGTTTTAACAAACTATCGTATATGACAATTTTTTAAATCAATTCTTGGATAGATAACCCACTCATTATATTTCCAAAGGCACGAAGACGTAAACCCTAAATCGAAGAGATTTGAAACTACGGGAATTGTCATTTTTTATTTTCGTCCTCTATCGTCGTTTTCAGGGTGGCCCGTTTTAACCCATTTTTCCCGATACACCCTTCGCAGAGCTATTGCCGAGAGCCCTGGTCGTGTATAAGAGCGTCGCGACGCGGGAGTCATCGAACTCGTTTCAACGAGTTGAAAACTCTCTAGCGAAAACCCAATGACGTCTGTCGCAATATCCTGAGTGCTCTTTGGCATTTTCTACCCCCTTCCCCCCTGCAGCTATCCCTTGCTCGCGCTCTCTCTTATTCGAGGTTTTCTCTCTCGTATCCTCCCTGATGGAAGGAAATAGGGAGAAAAAAGTGGAAAATATGTGATTCTTGCTCATGGGGAGAAAGCGATGTCTGGGACAGATTTTCCCAGTGTCACAGAAAATATATCGCAAAGAGCGATTATAGTGATCAATGATCAATGATCACTCGCATCATTTATGAAAGAACCGAAACATGAATAAGCATTATACGGAGTATAAAATAGATCTGGGTGTTCCACTGAAAATGAATAACTGGTACGAAAAATGAAAATAAAAAAGAACAATTACAAAAAAACACGTAATTATTACGATTACAATATCGATGAAATCATAAAAACTGCATAACGGAAAAATGAAAAAAAAATGTGAATATATTTTTATAGATTGCGATAGATGAGTTTTAGTTCAGGAATACAGAGTTTTTGATCAAATCGATATAATTTCCGCTGCCGCAATCAACCTACAAAATCTTTTTGGTCGGGAAAAAATGTTGACCCTCCCCCCGAACTCGCATAATCCTGAAAGTAAATTACTAATCTAGGCTATCGGTACCTACCGAGAGTCTAAATTTTATTTCCTTCAAAAAGGCTTCAATTTGAGGTTATGGAATTGAAAATTTCCCGCGCAACATGAATATCGCCTTTATAATCTCGATATATTACAATTTACGTAAATATTCAGTTTTTTTTATCTCAACGATAATATATAAGACTGTTTAAGTGCCTTTAATAGTACCTTAGGTACTTGATAATTTTTACGTAAAATGTTTCCTAAAGATGCCAATTTGATAATAAAACATTTTTGTTTTTTATTTAATCCTTTATAAAATGCATAAAATATTAAAATTGTTAACAAAATGATGTCAAAAGTACCCATTACGCTTTGGATCTTCGATATAAATTGCATTTTATTGCCTTCTCAAACCAACCGCGCACTCGTGGTTACCTTGACACTTTTTAAAAAATATATAAAAAATAGTGAGGGGGCTTGACTTTCTTATACATTTGATAGCCAAAGAATACATTGTTCTATCTAAATCAAAAAAGTTAAAATTTAGGATGTTCAAAAAAGGTTACCTACAAACATACTTCCAAAACCTATTCAAAGTAATCCCATTTGACGGTAGTTTTCTTAAATACTGTAAGTATGTATTGCCCCAAATGTTATTATGCCAGCTAGTGCCAGCCTGAGAAAATAACTTAATACATACTTCGGTCGAAAGAAAAAAAGTCCAAGAAGCGTAATCCGAAGAGTGGGAAGTCCCTGAAGTTGAAACGCACTGGCGAAGTTGTACGTTTCTTGTTCGAGGAATGGGCAAGACGGAGGGGAGGAAGTGCTAAATAGAGAGAGAGAGAGAGAGAGAGAGAGAGAGAGAGAGAGGGAAATCGGGCAGGGAGAGCGGACCCAAGAGCAATTAACAGTGCGAACTTAATTCATTAAGTCGCGGTAGTCGCGACGATGTCTTTGACGAAAAGTGCGATGGTTGTGCCTATGTAGTGCAACGATTGTATAACGGAGAACCCACCATCTCCAACACATCTCGATGTCCAAAGGCTCTCCATTCTACACAGAATTGGCCAGAGTTGAAGGTTGCTCGAGGCAAATATGGGTAAGCGTCGACATTGAATTGTAAGTCGATCGTTCTCTCTGGATGAAGTGTACGATTCACACATTTCTGCAATCCGTTTGCAATGCCAAAATACACATATTTACCAGTAGGTACACGTGCCATCATTCTTCTGGATTTCTAAACTATCATACGGCATCGACTCGGTTCGCAAGAATGTTTTCGAGCTTCTCGGTAACTCGGGCATCAAACAATTTCGCAAGATTCTCAATAATTTATCGAGATGAGACTGACGAATATCGCATTCTATAGCCCCTGTGCGTAACTCCTCAATCTCTCTCAGACCATTCGGGGTCTCACTACAGCGAGTGACTCGTCTCGTCATCTATCATATCGCGATTCTCATTATCCATAGCCACATTCGCGTCCTGTTCTTCCTGCCCGTCTTGCTCTTCCTGCTCATTATCGTTTTGAAAGACAAACTCTGGCTCACAAATATTTCGATTAAGCGATTCCGATCTACTGGAGGAAGATGTTGATTCGATGTGTTGATGATCTCCTGCAAACAAATGCTGACAAAATTTTTTGTGAAATCTATACAATTTAATTTAAATTATTCGAGTAAAACTTCTTTAGGCACGTTGAGTATACAATTTCAAAGTCGTCATTTTAAAAAATTGCAATTCAATTTAATCCTGTCATATTTTTATGGAATGTATGATCACCAAAGAAATTTCACTTCCCTCGCGTCCACTAAGATGTACGGGCAAGTGTTTGTTTCTTATTTTTTTAAATAGATTATAAAAATAAAAATAAAAACTTTGAATTAAGAATATTTTCTCTTGGACTAATATATAATATCAATCAACTTTGTAAAAATTATATAAATTATTGGGGATTTTTAATTATTACTTACTAGAAGTTGAAGCGTTTGCCTCAGCATAACTTTGCAACGCATCCCGAATTTCCTTCTGAACTTGTAGTCCAAGCGAGGGAGTTCGCGCTTACTAGGTCTTGGATCCTGGCTGGATTCCAGCTGGATTCTGGCTGGATTCCAGCTGGATCCTGACTGGATTCCAGCTGGATTCTGACTGGATTCCAGCTGGATCCTGGCTGGATTCCAGCTGGATCCTGACTGGATGCCAGCTGGATCCTGACTGGATTCCAGCTAGATCCTGACTGGATTCTGACTGGATCCTGGCTGGATTCCAGCTGGGTCCTGGCTGGATTCCAGCTGGATTCGAGCTGGATTCCAGCTAGATCCTGGCTGGTTTGATTTGTACTTTGTTCTGGGGAAAATTCCGAGTTGTTCTGAGTTGTTCTATATCTGATTAATATTGTTCCATATTTTGGTGGCCCTGGCTCAACGTTATCGGTCGAATAAGAGGAAAACAATTTCGTGCCTACAAGAGTAAAGTGCCCTTTGTACTTTGTTCTGGGCAAATTCCGAGTTGTTCTGAGTTGTTCTATATCTGAATAATATTGTTCCATATTTTGGTGGCGCTGGCTCAACGCTATCGGTCGAATAAGGGGAAGACATTTATGTCCCTACAAGAGTAAAGTGCCCTTTGTACTTTGTTCTGGGCGAATTCCGAGTTGTTCTGAGTTGTTCTATATCTGAATAATATTGTTCCATATTTTGGTGGCCCTGGCTCATCGTTATCGGCCGAAACAAGCAAACAAAATTTCGTACCTTCAAGAGTAAAGTGCCCTTTGTACGTTTGTTCCGGATAAACTGAGAGTTGTCCCAGGTTGTGCTATGTGTGCTTAACATTGTTCCATATTTTGGTAGCTCTGGCTCATCGTTATCGGTCGAAACAAGCAAAAAAAATGTATACCTACAAGAGTAAAGTGCCCTTTGTACTTTGTTCTGGGCAAATTCCGAGTTGTTCTGAGTTGTTCTATATCTGAATAATATTGTTCCATATTTTGGTGGCCCTGGCTCATCGTTATCGGCCGAAACAAGCAAACAAAATTTCGTACCTTCAAGAGTAAAGTGCCCTTTGTACGTTTGTTCCGGATAAACTGAGAGTTGTTCCAGGTTGTTCTATGTCTACTTAACATTGTTCCATATTTTGGTGGCTATGGCTCATCGTTATCGGTCAAAACACGCAAAAATACGAATTTAAAAAAAATACGCGCTTGATTTCTTTGTTTCGCTGTATCCCTTTAATTTTTTTTCGTAGGGTTCTAATACTTTGGAACAATGTTAAGAACTACTAGAACAACCCAGAACAACAACAAAATTCATTTTTTGAAAAATGGGGGACTGCTAAAAAAACGGTTTTTGCTATATCTCGTTTAATTTTTTTCGGAGGGTTTTAATATTTTGGAACAATGTTCAGAACACCTAGAACAACTCGGAACAACAACAAAAAATTGACTTTTTGAAGAATGGGGGGCTGCTAAAAAATCGTTTTTTTTTAATTTTCCGCCATGTTTATTTGTTTATCGACTTAAAATTCTGGAACAATTTAGAACAAATGTAGAACAATCTGGAACAATAAAAAAAATATGCAAAATCGAAAAATGGGGGGCTAACTTCATAGAGGCCTCCTCGAGCCCACTGAGCTTTTCCCGTCGCTCGGTCGTCGTTGTATTACCTACTATTTTACTGGGCTTTCGCGGATTTCTCTACTTGAAACTTGTGTATCATGAAAGCCGACCCGACGACGGGCGAATAATCACCGAAGAAATTATCTCTACCCATGCACGAGAAGGTCGTTGGCATTGCTTTTTGAATTTATTGTGTTCCCATTCCCTGAACCATGTCCGAAAAAGACGAAATTTTTAAAAATTGTTTCGTGAATCTTTCAAAAATTGAGATACATTGAGTTACGGGCATATCAGATGATTGTTAATATAGAAAGAACTATCAATTAATAACCATGTATCGATCTATAATAAAGATTCATTACTTAATTATAGAGAAGATCCGTTCTTTTCGAACGCATGGAAAATAAATTGTTAACTAGTATTTTCGTGAACAACTCTTGAGATTGTTGAATTATATATTTTTCATAATTATTATTTACTATGTATATCTATCTTTCATTTAACACGCAGGCGATCATTTCGAGGTACAAATCGTAAACGACGGGAAATAAATATTTAAAAATTACAATAAACACATTAAAGTGAAGAGTGAGAGGAAGAGGGTGAGAGAGTGGAAGCGAGAGAGGTAGAAAAGTACGTGATAAAAACGGTAGCAAGAAATCCAGTAGCAAAGAGTGCAACTATAAGAGAGAAATAGAAACAGAAGTATTTTCGAGGTGCAATGTAGTGTGAATCTTGCATATTGCAACATTGAAATGCGCCACCGTTGCATTCACAAAAATATATATATACATTAAGTACCTACTCAAGGCATGAGGAAGAAATGGAGGAACGTAACACAAATACCGAAAGTTGCAGAAAAAAGTTACGATCGAAATATTTTTTTGAATAGAACAAAAATTTGTACAACACTTGTTCGTAATTGTCTAATTATAAGTATTACGAGTTTTTTGTTTGTTTGTTGAAAATGTGATTTTCTTTGATCTAACACATCGTGCTTAAAGAATAAGCTACAAAATAAATATTTCGAAAACGTCAATCTTTTATTAAATCCAACCCTTTGACCACCATACTCATATGCACGAACGCTTTATGTAAATACGTTTTATCGACATTTTGGGACATTTTAAACACTTTTACCTACACAAAAAGCTCGCTTCTTTCAAGGGATACAAAGTTTCCTGTACGAGGAAGCAAAAACAAACAAAAATCAAGAAACGAGATTATACATGAAGACTACTATTGTGCATAGCGGTAGATCCAAACTACAAGCACTATGAAAAAGACTTTATAGGGGCTGTGATAGCAGGACAGGCTGAAGAGAGCGAGGCAGAAAGACAGAGATAGAGAGAGAGACACACACACAGATTGAGAGAGAAAAGTTTTTCTCCCAGAGTTCTAGCCTGGTACGATATATGGATAATGTAGAAAATATGAAATCGCTTCAAAAATCGTGAGATCGTATGCAATAACGGGGCATTACCTCGCCAGAGGGTGCTTGTGCCCTCGAATATGCTCTCATGGTAGTAGTCGAAGTCGGCTGTCAGTACTTTTGCGCTTGATACACGAGTAACGTGAGAAAACGAGGTCAAAAAGGAACTTGGAAAAGTGTTGACCATTATTTTGTTGCTTATGACTTTGTGCCAATATATATTCATACTTATATACCCAGAGTGATTTAGAACCGATACAGCAGCTTGCAGCGACTGCGACACATGTAGAAAAGTTGTTCACAGTACAAAATAACACAGCCCCCTTCCCAAAAGAGGAGAAATTAAAACACTGTGTCAATCACCCAAAAAAGCAACGACAGTATTTTGGGCGATCTCGGTGTGTATCTCACTGTGAAGATACACGACAGAAAGATCTATTTGCCATTAGAACAAAATCCACCCTGGTACTCTAGCTCTCCCCCTCTATTGTTTTTCCCCAAGTTGAAAATATTGTGCCTGCTTTGTTTTGTCCACGTTTCGAGAAATGATGATTTTGCGTAAATATTTCCGGCACACGCTGGCAAAAAAAGCTCTCGCGAGAGCCTCGAGGGAAAAACACACATGCTATTTACAGGAAGGTAAAAAAATATAGATATGGGGATATATACATATCTATACCCATAACTGTATATATGGCTTTTGAATCGCAACGACGCGCACAGCTCGCCTAGACGAGAATCATATATAGAGGTATATATCTACATAGTTATATCTAGACGACAAGGGTGGATGTACTGCGCGGATGTCGGTCGTGATTGCGGCGCGTCTCGTCATTTGACGTCGAGTCTGCACACGCGTTTTCACTCCATTCCTTTTACATACGTCTCCTCTTTCTCGCTCTCGCATCCGTAAGCTTTGGGACCCACCGATTTTTTTTCTCTTCTTTTTTATTTGTACACGCTTCAGCTTTGGCGCACCGGCGGTGAGGTTAGTGCACGCGTGAGCTTCAATGTCGGGGAAAGCTCAGGGCTTGCTTCTACACGTTGAGCATATCTTACATGTATACATGTATACATATATCGCTTTACGTTAATGCACCCGCATATACTTCCGGTTTTAGACTGGGATTGCATGCAGAGAGATTTTACAAAAAATCAACACGAGTGAGCGTCTAAATGATATATATATATATATATATAAAGACGCACATCTGTCTGTACAGTCTACACACGTACATATAGTTATTCGAGCCAGACGAGGCAAAAATAAAAAGGCGAAAATGGGTGTGTATGGGTGGTGAGGGGGTTGTTTTTTTATCAACCTCCTCTCACGGTTTTGAGAGTAAAGTCAAGGGATTCGAGCGTGTAGCTTGAATACCGTAGAGAGGCAGAATGATCGGACACAAAGGGATGGAGCAAATCTTCCTTACTTTCACGAATGTACTACATGTACACAAGCACACTTATATATATGTATATAAAACTGTCTATATATTTATATAATATATATGTACATATGTATATTACTTGGTTCTTTCTTATGTCGGTATATACAATTCCTCTTTCTGATTTTTGACGAGATTTGTACGATTTCTTTTTTTTCTTCACTCGTGCCTCCCCACACCCTCGTCTTTCCCTCTTGGTACGCGAGACAACGAGTACTGAATTAAAGCTTGCTCTCGCTCAACATCACGCCGGTGCGCAATTTTTTATTCATCTTCGCGCCCGTCTCGTCTCTCACCGTCTGTCCTTCTTCCATTCTCTCTTTTGCTCGCATTTTTCTTTCGTTCCAACAATCCAACTGTGTCTGGCTGACACGTCGAGGGAGCGAGCGCGTCGCGCACAATTCTTTACGTCAGTCCCGCACGTATTTCGAAATTCTTCAAAATCATCTCTGTGGAATGAGATCAGAAACAGTCTTATACACCGTGACATATGTACTGCACGACAATGTCTACATATACATCGATCGATACATCTTTACATTATTAAAAACCTTTGAGACTTTGTGGAATGTCTGCGTTGGATATATAAAAAATATATTAAATTATTGATATTATTATACAAATGTCTAAACGCTACGTTGCATCTTTCGAAAGAATGACCCTGTTCTCTGTTACGAACCGCTGGTGTCGTCGGAGTATAAGGGTGCGTAAACACGTTTCACTCCTCTTTTCGAGTTAGGAAAATTCTTTCTTTTTACCCCGAAACGGAAGTCTAGCCGTAGTTTTCTTACACGGTTTTATGGAAGGGTTTTCGACTAGGACTACCCACCGTCGTTCGAAACTGACTGATTGTAGTTTCGTACAGGTGAGAAAGTATAAATATACGTGTACGTCGACTCACTGCGACTCTTTCTGCTGGTTGCGTTCTAGTGGCGACATGGTGAGCCGATCGTCGATGATGGTTTTGTACTAGCACACTTGATGAATGAGTTTATTTTCAGAAAGTTTTTAATTCACGCGACATTACTTTATTATGGTACTTTATGAGAACTTTCACAAAGATCCGCTCTGTGAGTTACTATAGATTTATGTTTGAGAAAATAATGATCTTAACGATTGACAATACTCTGCAGATTCTTCTCGGGACTGAGTGTTGGTGTGGGTAGCCCTTCGATATTGTAACCAGGTATGTGATACCCGATGCTAAAGGGATGTCTCTAATTTGACACGATTCTGATTGGCTGCAGAAGTGCATGATATACTAGTAGTGTCAACCGCAATATATGAAATTGTAACGCTATGGTCCATCTCTATAATGATGGTATTAATTGCGACAAATAGTCGGTTCAAGAGTCCGTCGAGCACTCTTGCGATTGTGCTTGTTATGATGCCTAAAGACTGTTCAACTGTGACGAACGACATTAAATGAAAGAATAATGTAATTACAACATAATTATCATTGAAAATATATTATATACGTTAGTTCAATCTCATCCATTTAGATGGATACGTTTCCTGGCGATAGAATTCACCGTTACACGGTGAATTTTTTTTCTCATTTTGGCGAAGATATTTGCCTCCTCTACCGCATATCTATTATTAATATTAACAAACGACTGACGAGTTGAAACGATAAGGGAAATTAGCTTTTTTGATGACTCGACTGCAGGTGGCTAAATGACAATGTCTAAACTTTCAAACTCTGCGATTTAATATCTCGGCCAATTTTCATCACAGAACAATTTTTTCGAAAACATGTTGCTTGTCTCGACACCAACCGCCTGACTATTTTCTATGTGTTCAGAGTTGCCAAACACCCTATATATGTAGTTTCACCTTTATGCCGTTTCAGCGAAAATATAAGTCGAAACTCGAAATCGTAAAACGCGAAATAACGTTGCGTATTGTCGCGAACTGCCCCTTTTCATACCGTACGTTCCACCTCACTCTAACAATTCGCTCGTGACAAAGAGAAAGTACCAAGCGCACGTAGCCGATGCCTTACGTGACATCCATTTCCTCCCTACCGATGTTTTCTGCCCTCGATGGCCCGGCTGGCCATTTCCTACGAGTAAAAGGGTGACGAGGTTAATTCCGTGTATTGTCGTGGTATCCTGGCAAAACCATCTTCTTCGTGATAGCCTCCATTCTTCGCGTATTCTCTCTGCGCGATGCTTCTTTTCGCTCTCACCTCTCAATAGACGAGATGAGTGCTCCCTCTCACTCGTTCTCTATCTTTCTCTCCGTCTCTCTTACCAGCAAACCCATCACTTTCACACTCTTATCGTCTAAGACTGCTCGTAAAAAGACTGTACCCCGAGTGTCTCTAACTTGTGGTTATTACCGAATTTAACGGCGTGCCCTCGTAAAAGGTTATACGTGTGGGTAGTCTTTCTATACATATATATGTTTATATAGTCTTCTGTTTGCCCGAGAGACTCCTCAGGTACGTTTTCTTCCGTTTATCGTATATTCTCCCAAGCCCAACCAAGTCCGGTCGTCATCGGTCTGCCCAGTGCTAACGGAACGACGGTGTCTTATTCGTAACGCAAATAACTGTATAGAACCGTATAGGACGAAACATTCTAACTCCAGGAGGCTCGGTAGAAGATCTGATCGTTTCAATCTCTGCATCGTACGAGCTACGATGCAAATGCATATTCGGATCTACGAACGCCCCCTCGCGTTCGTTTCGGAAGTCGACATTTTTACGTCTCTTCGTCAAATATCGAATCTCTATCATTTTGTTAAAATTAATCGGCTTATTAATGGAATGCTCGAGGAAACATGGTGAATGGAACGAAGTTCGAAACTCTAGCCGCCTCTTTCAGTGTAACGTGTATATAATATACTGAGGGAGGCAGCTTGGTTCGCAGTATTGCGTTATACGACGTTATGTATTTGCTTCATCGAACTCTTCCGCTTGTTGCTGCATGCAGTGGGGTAAAGGTGGGAGGAGCGCAATTTAACTGGACTGTGCTATGGATGGTAAAATTAAATAAGTTCAGCGGTGAAACCGTGTGCTCGTTCATCCAGTGTACATGCAACGTGTGTAGGTGAGTACGTGCATTGGAGCGAAATAGTCGAAAGAGAGTGAGAGAGTAAAATAGAGAGATGAAAAAAGAGAGATGCCGATCGATCGACGCCCGTCGACTCTCTATAGCATCTGGACCAACCGAGTCTCGACCTACTTCATAATTGCAAAGCCCCGTGAAATAATGCAGAGGAAAGAATGTTCTATGCGCGCCCGCATTCAAGACTGGGCCGACTCGACTCTTATCACTACTACTGCGAATGCCCGATGCCCGTAATAATTTCAACAAACCTCTCTCCCCGTAGCATGGAAATCGATGCTGCATCGTAGGCAAGGAGGTCACTATGCATCAGTTCCGGCCGTTGATTTAAAATGAAGCAAAAAAAAGAAAAGGAGCAATCGACCGAAGCTCAAAGGTACTGTTCGCTGATGACGAAAACTTAGGGGGTATATATGTATACACATTAGGCAGAGTTGAGTTACGTGATATCTAGGGTATTGAGGAGTTACTCGACCGTACGGAAGAGAAAAAGAACTGACGAGAAAAGAGAAAAAAAATTATCATTAGCGCTAGGATGGCAAAGTTATTTTCTACTAATAAGAATATCGAGTGTTTCATTCATTTCCACAATTATTAATATTATACAGAATGTTTCGTGTATTACATTGAGAAAACATTCCTTGCGTATAGGACGGATAATTCATCCTATATTTGCGAGTCAACGGGCCTAAGACATAATCCTAAAAATGTTGTAAGATCAAGTTTCTTCTATAGTGATACATCTTTCAGATGAAGGGTAGTCTTAGCGAGGTAGTGATGCTTGCTCCTATCCTGTCTCTCTCTACTTCTTCTATTTATATTTTATCACTTCAACCGGATATTTATCAAAGCTACCGGGAGATGTTCCTTTTGGAACGATTGAGGATGGCACGCAAGACACGCTGTGGAACGAAAGCCACGAGGGGATTGCTAACAAAGCATTGAAAGCAAAGGCGAGACTGAGCAATATAGAGAGAGAAATAGAGAGAGAGAGAGAGGGAGAGAAAGATTCAGCATACCGCCACCCGTGATGCGCAATATTAAAATGTTAAATATGGCTATACGCTGTCTCTGAGGAGTAGTTGTCACGCCTGGTGCACTCTTCGATACCTTCCCCCTGGCTTTCTATATTCTTTAATACGTCGTATATATTTCCTTCCGTTTTTCTGTCACTTATCATTGGAGCTTGTGGGTTTCATTCGTAATAGACTTTTACGACAGTTGCTATAATACAGCCAGAGGTGGAAACAGGATGATGACATTCAATGCTAAAGGCCTATCTCTCATTTGACACGATTCCAATTGGCTAAAGTGCTGCAGGGTATGATTTCAATTCCAACCACAAGACATAAAATCGTTGTGCCAGTATACTACTATTATATAATGATGGGATCAATGCGACAAATGGTTCATTCAAGATTCAGTTGATATTGAGCACTGTCAAGTCTATACCGTTTATCATACCTGAGGGTTCACAACTGGAACGAACGGCATGAAATGAAAGAACAACGCAATTATAATGCAATAATCATTAAAAATATATTGTATTTAATAATTCAGTCTTTTTCAATCAATTAAGTTCGTTCCCTACCGTTAGCTAGCGCTAATGCAGTACGATCCTTCCAGTATTGCAGACTACAACCTTTTATTTTTGGTTGGTGACGGTGGATGGTCACCTGCTGGCTGGATGTGTTACGACCTGTTGAACTCGTTTCATAGTCGCGAATAGTCGCTATTACTCGTAGTAACAGGGACTATTAACTGTAAGGGGTGTTTTAGTAAAGGATAGGAATGATACAAACAGAATTTGTTGGATGAACGAGGTTTTATTAATTATCAAAATTGCTTATCCGTTTACATTTCAGATACAATTCCGCGGGAACGTCTTGACGGATATTGAGGCTCACGTAACCATTGTTCATTTTTACACGCATGAACCATTACAGACTGCTGATTAGACAGAAATAATGAGCAAGCAGACCCAATACTCATCGCTTCGATTTGCCCTCCATAAAACATTGGTAAACGCTAACTGATACATTGATGACTACGATGCTTGCGTTTGGCTTTTTTGGATATACTTACGGTCGGAGAATCGTCGGCGCTATTTTTGGTTGTGCGCGAGGCGGCATTATGCGAATTTAATAACCGACGCGTGATGAATTTAATATCGTGTTAACCCGCCGGGTGACACTTGTTTGACGGCCATCAGCATATTAAACAAATTCGTGGAAGCGAGGTCGATATAGATATACGCCTGGTATGCCTTTGCATACGGCGCATTTCCCTGTCGGTTTCGGTATATGCGTTGCTGCGTATTACTCACTCTCTACATCACTTGCTGAGCTGGCCACAGTCAAGCGCATCCATATATACGATATACAGGTATGTGAACACATACAATGCACGCAGATACGTCTATCGATATTTAGAGGATGACTAAATGGAACACAAAAGCTCTGGATCTCACAGTACCCTACACAGAGCAACGGGCTGTATACAGCTCAACAGTCTCAATATGGTCATCATAGTAGGTAAGCGAATATAGTATTGTGTATCAAAGAGTGCGTTTGGCGAGCCAAATAATGGTTGGGCAAGCGCAAGCAGCAGTTTTAGATAAATTTGAAGAGTCGGACGAACAGCTCAATCACACACTCACGCATTACTGTCTCGCCCTGTCACGCCCCATTCTGTATCGCGATGTTGTCAATGACTGGGCGCTCTTACACAGCGCATTGATGAGTTCATACAATGCCTGCATTAACGAAATAAAATAGTAGAATTTATTATCAAATCAATCCAACGCGATAAATGATCCTAACATCATTCTGACATAAACGTTCATGGCACTTGTTGAGATTTCAAAGCAAAAGCTTAATAAATAAGGGCATGAAAAAGATTCGAACGAATCTTCCATCCTGGGGAGATGCAATTCCTACGTTCCTAAGCAAATTTCTCTAATGCACTCCGCTGGCAAGCTCCTAATGTAGGCATGCATGGCAATGAACTCTCTAAGTTCATTCAGATTCGCTTCTATCCGCCGAAAAACAAAGATGCCGAAGTGTTTGTGTACTATGCGGTATATATAGGCAACCGAGAGAGGATCAGTTGCATCCGGATGAGAGATCGATGGTAGAGACGAAGTGGATGAGATGCGAGAGATGCATAGCCGCACAAGCCAAGCATAATACACACACACACACACACACACACACACACGCACACACATATATATATATATATATATATATATATATATATATAGTTGGCCGTATATATCCAGTCGATAGAGGGCTGATAACGGGGGGTTTCTCACCGTCGACGGAGGTGAGCGAGAAATGCCTTGGCACATAACGTTATAGCGCTTCAAGATACGTTACGTATACTGTACATATATGTATGAGGATCGTCGTGAGAGAAAGAGAGATACAGGATGAGGGTCGAGGTGGTGGGAGATTACTAGTACACAGTGTGGACAGCCCGACGAGCGCCACCTATTCCATTTTCGAACACCAGAGAAGGAACAAGAGTGCCTTGCGTTCTGGCCTCGCCCTCTCCCTCTCTCTCTCTCTCTGCAGTGTATATATATCACATCAGGAATACGCTGCGAGTTTGTGCAAACAGAGCCCGAAGAGGCTTACACGCCGCCCGTCTCTGCATTCATAATCGCCAGTTCAGATCTGACGTTCTGTGTACCTTAACAGAGAGGGTAGGAGGGACGGGTGGCGGTGAGGGGGGCGGGGATGGTTGTCAGTGGCTTTGTGGGTGGAATAGCGGCTTCGAGAACCATCTCTCGCGGGGAGGCGAAGGGCTTGAGGTTCGCATCGCGCGCTCGCTTGAACAGCGACGGGGGGTTAGCGATGGGATAAGTGGCCGACGATAAGATAACGGCTTCCCGTGAATTCCCAGCGGACAGGGGGAGAAAAACGTATACCCTGAGAGGTGATAGAAGGGGGACGGGGGTGGTAGTGTGTGAGAACGAGAGAAGGCCAATTAATTCGGCGAGGTTGGGCGACCACCTCGAGTAAACAGCCTCGAGAAATTAAAAGCTATTTGTCACGAGAGGTAGTCCTCTCGCGGCTGGGTGCTGAGACACTGGTCTGCTTCCACCACCAACACCACCACCACCACCACGACCGCCATCTACTAAGACGATTAACATTATGTCCTTAGGCAAAATTCGCACCGAAAACCGTAGCCAGAGCCAACTGAATTAAGATTACGATATGATGTACAACTCGTCTTCAACAGGGAAGAACGAGGAGATGAGTTCGAGTCTCTCGTGGCAAAGATCCGAGCAAAGTTCAAATATTGTTTAAAGGCTCTTCGTAATGGTCTTTTAGACCTTTATGACTTTGAAATACTGCTGTATATATTGTGGCGCCAAATTATTTTATTTTCTTACCTCGAGCAATAAATCCTGGCAGAGATAAAGAAATGCAAGCGAAGAGGATGATGATGATGAATAAGCATACAGTCGTCCGTAAATATTTTCCTTACCTGAAACAGAAATAAAAAGAACGAATTTTTAAGAGAAAATTACAACAATCTTTGCCTCATTAATACAAATTATTCATAACGTTTATAATTACAGAACGGCATTGTCATTTTCGCAGACAGCACTCTGTTTTAGCTTCAATTGCGACAAAATATCTCGATCACCCCTTGACGGATCGAGTCGAAGCTTGGTGAATTTAAAATATCACTGGAGAACATCGGTGCAGCTTCGCGTCAGGATAACGTTGATTCGATTTATCAACGATATATTATTCCGGGGCCTTTTACTATTCACGGAGACTTATTCGGTATAAACTGTACGGTAATCGATTGGAGAATTTTCCGCTAAAGTTCGCTTCCCCTAGCTCTCCACACCGCGCAACGTTCATGCATGACAGTACGAGGGTGATTCAAAGAGCCTTTCCATTCCCTCGATACGAACCGTAGACGTACGTGTTCGTTAAACATGTCGGAGGTGCGCTACACATAGCCCTGACATATAAAGAATCCAATTGTTCCACATCATGATACACAAGCCTCGTGAATAAGTAAGAGGTGGCGCTTGCGGTTAGACGTTGCACGTATGTGTATGACGCCCACGTGAAACCTACTTTTTACCCATCGCATGCTTCCTCGTTTTCTTCTTTTTCAGTCACTCGTAGACACGCCAAGAGGGTGGATGGCTAAAGTTCTAAATGATATTACGTGTACATTACCTACTTTTTTCACATCGTTCGATTGCAACTTCAGCTCTGCAAGTAAAGGGTATACTTAAAGAGTAATATTTATTTACATCAAACCAATGTCTGTAATGAGTCAGAAAGAGGAGACAGAATGATCTTCGACAGCGAATCTAGTACCAAAACCGTGATTAATGATGTAATTTCATCAAAATATAGATTGATTAATTAAACGAACCTCATTGGTCCTGGACAATCTTTGCTTTACTTCGATTCGTTTACTTTTCTCCAGCGAAAATAATCCAACTCTTGCACTCTGATGTTTTAATGAAAGCTGAATTATGACCGCGGTAATTATGAATGAGATTTATAACATGTCTCATCATACGCATCACTATTTCATGGGAGAGAAGGCGATGATGGCATTACGACGTTAAGGCGTTAATTCTATTGCGCCACGGAATGAATGTCGTAATTAAATGAGCACGACGCTGACTAAAAAGCTGCCGCGTCTATGTCACCGTCTCAATTATAAATGGTCCGGATAAATTATAGGAAGAAAGATAATAAATAAAAAATCATAAATATTTATACATCGATAATTTTATCTATCGAGGTACACGATAACCCTCAATTTGCGAGATACGATATGCGAATACATTCGGATATAAAGAAACGACAAATCTGCGTTCGGATATAAAATCTCGATGGACATACATGAGCAAACAGAACGGGACGGAGGACGCAGCATCGAAAGGGAGAAGCGCAAAAGTGAGAGAGCGTCCATGGAGGAGAAACAAGAATCAACAGGTTGACGGGCTAAAACGGCGAGGGAAATGGAAGCTTAGCGAAGGAATATACGAGAGACGTGGATGGAGTAGGGAAATTGTTCAGTGTTTCGATTAAACTATTTCGATGTTATTTTATATTTCATCGCATCTGGCTGTCGTACATACTGTAGCTTTTAATAAATTCATAATATATACTTTCAAGATTAATTCTGAGCTCTTCACAAACACGATTAAAAACGATGAAATTCGATAAAATTGTTGATATCAAATTTAAATGGTTTATCAAATTATAAAACGGAATTATTTTTATCAGAAACCCGGACGAACGCGCAATACAAAATGACATAAAATATTGCCTGTATTGAAAAAAAAATATTTCGAAAAAAAAAACTAAATAAATTTCAATTTCTACTTCAGCGGAAAATTTAATCAAATTGCGTTATTCGCAGTGATTTGTTTATAATGCGCAATTTCTATTAAAATGAAATTTTCCCTACGTTATTTTTCCGGCGGTTCAATCCCTGGTTGAATTTATAATACGAGGGCGCAACGATTGACGTTGAGCCAATATACTCGTACGTTTATATAAAGACTCGTATATAACAAAAAGTACAAGCGCCAGCTGGCGGTACACACGCGTATATCGACTCACGATAGCCCGGATTCGAGAATTTTATAACATCGTTATATACACGCGATGGAGCGAGACTCGAGAGGGCAACATCGATTTATCGAGTCATTAATGGTTAATCATACCCTGGAGTGGTACATCGTAATCCGACGGCAATAATGTCGAAGGGGTATAATATATAGAGCAGTGACAGGGTGGAGGGGGGAGTGCGAGAGACGAAAAGGTCTATAATATAGAAAAGTCGATAATAATTTCGACCAGACCAACCATTACTATAGATATTACACTCTGTGATGGTTGGTCTACGTGAGCAATGAAAACAATTTTTTCCTTGCTCGACGTGATTGGAATCTACAATTTAACTGTTTTTGCCACTCGTTAGGTTTAAATTGTACCAAATGTGTTTCGTTATCCATTGAAAATTTACTTCGCAATACGATGACGATTTAAAGTAAGAAATCGCAGCGGAAAAGTATGATTTATCTGAACCGATAGAGAGTTTGAGGTCCATCTGTAATTTGGTTAACAGGAAAAACGATATACAAATGCATCTGATATGTTTTGAATAATCGTATTGCAATAATTTAATCAACGACAATTGATTAAACATGTAAACACATTTAGTGGCCACGAGAAACATTTGGCAACCGCTCGTAACGTTTGCCCCAAGGGTGGATAAAATTGGTACAGCGGGTAAAAAAGATTCTATTGTTTCAATAGAATAAAATATAAGTCTGGATTTTTTCTCGCTGAAATGGACCGGAACATCGATAAAGTTGTTAAAGAAAAAAGAAATAATACGCACGATTGTACATTCGATTCTCTTCTGCACATTTACGACACGTATATCTCCTTGCATGACACCGAAGGACAAAGTGATCGTAAAATTGTGCGAGCTTTCTGGGTGCGACAAAGTTACGGTATAAGGGAAAACATCGAAGTGGCATACATAGCAAAAATGGAGGTAATAGAGGCAACAGTATGAATGTATGTAAGTGGAACGTATAAGCGCCAGGTGCCTTTATCGGTGCTGAGCTATTCCGGTCCGTGCATTCTACTAGTCGACATACATAGCGCCTGTACTCCCCGCCTTCCATATATACATATAAAGCTTCTTTACATATATATACATACAAAAATGGGATGGTCGGTTTGCCTATGTCGCTTTCACCCCGCAGCCGGCGGTCGAACTTTCCACCCGCTCGTCTCCCATTCTCCACTTTCCTTCGTGACCCTACACCGTACCTTCTGAATAACGAATACATTTATTATTACCGCTTGCCGCTCTTGCTTCACTATCTTTTTTCTCTGTTACTCACACGGCGAGCAGCCTACGAATGCGATGGGAAATTACCCAATCCGATACCCGACTCACCTTACACCTGTGAACGGAGCACCTGCCTGCTTCGTTTCAGCCCCGGCGATGCTTTCACGCCGATGGAGTTGCCCTCACCGCGATTGTTACAGTAAGCTCCTCCCTCTCTTTCTCTCACGTTCTTCGTCGATCGCCTTCTGTTTCTCATTTACCCCTTTTCATTCCTTCTCCCGAACTCACCGCAGCCTTCCCTTCTTCTTCCTCCTCGACTGTATAACTGTATACTCGTGTTCTACATTCTCTAGCTATATATACGTTGATTCTACTTTACACACGTTACCCTACCGTACCGCTCGACTTTCATCCGCATCTTTACCTCACACTTTGTTTCTCTTTCTACGTGCAACAACGACCGACTCCCAGCATGCAATTCCATTGCACGACGTTGCTTTTTTTCCTTGTTGTTCCAACACGTCTACACACGGTGCGATAGAAAAATATCAAGGCGGTATAAAGGTTGCCGTCACCTAAGAGACCCTCTGTTGCATTGATTTGTAGGGGGGAATAAGGGCAGCGCCCTGGCTACAAAGTAGAACAACCGTGGCAAAGTTGTCTACATATTTATTTTCATGCTTCGAATCACAACGACGTAAGAATATCCATCGATGAAAACGATATTTTTTTAGACTATTTTTGAAGAGTGTCATCAAATAAAACTTCAATAATTTCGCTGAAAGTCACGTGATTAAATATTGTTTAAAACAATCTTTTCTAGGAATCGTGATGTGCTAAGTTTTTTTGACATTGATAATTTGACAACAAGAGTTTATTTAGATAGCATTAGCTCAGCATTCAAGGTCAATTTCAAGGTGACAACATGAAATATTATGTAGTGAGATATTTTTTGGAAATTATTATACTTAAAATTAGCTAGAACTCTTTCGTAGGTGGAAAAAACTTCTAATTGTTTATCGTGCGGTTACTTCATTATGATTAACATAAGTCACCGATAAACCTATATCATCCGACGTACACATCCTGTTATCCATGACATACCAAAAAAATGAGCTCGTTCGAGTTTTGACTATCGCTAATTGGAAAAGCACGGGACAGACGGAAAATTAGAGCACGGTTACGAATCCGTGACGAAACGGCCACTACGAGTTTGAGGATTCGTTCATGTTGGTTTCGCAGTGAGTGGCTGTTGCATAGGACATCGCTAGCGTTTTATACTGTACAGGGGAGAAGACGGTGTGGTGAATTGTCGGATGGAGGAGGACAAAGAGGAAAGAGGATAGGGAAGCAATGCAAGTTTTAACGAGGCAACGCGCGTACATGGGCGGTACGCTTCTGGTTCCTGGTGTGTCGCGAGGTTGAGAGAGAGAGAGAGAGAGAGAGAGAGAGAGAGAGAGAGAGAGAGACGGAGATTGGGAGCAACAGAGAGTGAAAGAGAGATAGAGCTAAATAGAGAACAGGACAGAGAACTAAATCGCTGAGTTGAGCTCCTGCTGCTGCTGCTGCTGGTGGTGCATCACCCGCTTTCTCGCTCACTACCCCCTCTCTCTCTCGCTCTCTACCCCTCCCTCTCTCTCTCTCTCTCACACACACACACTTCTAGACGCTTTCGTAAATCCCTCACGTCTAAAGGCTGATAACTTTTATGAGCGCGGGCGCGCGCACGCGATCCTATACCGCGATCTTTTGTGTACGCTCGCGTTATCAAGCGTGACTCGAATAGTACGAAAGGATGCTACCAAAGGTAGAAAGAGAGAAATTGCAGAAGATGGAGAGAGAAAGAGAAAGGAAGGGGAAATTCGACTCGTAGAAAATCGACGGTTGCCGGAAATTCCACTCACTCACCCTTGCTATCTCTCTCCTATTTGCAGCGGTTAGTTCTACAACAGACGTTAGCTATATATGTAATAGGTACGTGGGTAACTAAAACTCGTGCCAAGTGCGCTAAAAGTGTATGCGCTTGAGGCTCTGAAACAAGTGTCCCCAAAGAGCGTATCTGGAATTTGTTCGCTCATATCGCACTCAATTCCGATAAACAAGGTAATTAACAAATGCCTTTTCTAAGCTCCATTTTGCAGCGAAACACTTTTATTTTTTCACTAACCACAAGCTTAGGGGAAAAGAGGGAGCTACGTACACTAGACACGCGGATCACGCATAGAGCACGCCCACAACAGGCACGCAACGCAGACACAAAGACACACGCATCATACAAGTCTTGAAAATTAGGAGTCATTTTTGGGGATCACGAGTACCAAAAATTTCCACATGCGTATCTTCATATTTTTATCAGATGTGCTAATAGAATTGTCGATATCGTCACGTAAAAATTCTTGAAGTTAGCTAGAACGCATTCCCAATTCCGTACAGACGTTCTTTCACCCATAAATTATTGACTTTCGCATAGCTCATATGACGAATCTCCACGTCACATTGACGAATTGTTCATTCGGAGAAGTCTGTCATTAGACATTGGGTCAATGTGGAACTTTAATTACGTGGATAGAACGAAAAATTCTTGTACACGAGGAGTACGTGGAAGTGAACTTTTTATTGTCTATAGAGACATCTGCTTACATAGAGAACGAGCTGGAGGGCAAAACGAGACGAAGGGGTGCACCGATAATTAACCACGGCCTGGATGCTCCGGAGTTCCATCCAATCTTCGTGAATAGAACGAGAACGTATACTTACCGAGTTGGCTTACCGTTTGCATGTATTGCACAAAGTACATGTTACATACAGACCGTCCGACCTTCTCGGAACTTTCGTGTACCATGCGCATGAAAAGCTTTTCTTAAATAAACCCGATCCTGACATCCGGTATAAACATTCAACCTAAAACGATTACGGGAACGAATTACATTTTGTGACAAAAATTAGACAGTACGACGCAAGTAGAATACCCGCACGCTCGTTGTTTCGTTACGAGTACGAAGACATCTCGTCATTTGTAGTTTTACCTGTTGCAAATAAGAAAATGACCGCCTCGAAAACATATTACCTAAACAAAACGTACGTATAACAATGTTTGCATAGGAAATGTTTGCAATTATTTACGAGTGCAAGGGTTTCATTCGATACGAACTGTGATCGCAGGATAACGTTTTAATCGATGTATTTTTAGTCATCAACGCAACAATGTCAATTATGGAACAATCGGAAATGCTTCTTCGCGTTTATGCATTGATCATATATTATTACATCGATGTGACGATTCCTTGATTATCGGTGAATTTAACGTTTGAATGCGACTTAATGAATCGGATATAATTAAATACTGTTTATTCGTGATTAAAGGTGAGAGACGAGTTATCGGATATTGAAATAAATTCGATTTATCGCAAGTAAGAAGTATATACGTAAACAAGCAACAGTCGAGAATAAATTGCTACGACGCGCGGGAGTCCGTTCCTGCTAGTAGAGAAAAAGAGATGAGAGAGAGAGAGAGAGGGAGGGAGAAGAGAGAAAGAGAGTTAAATCTCGCTATCGCGTGCCTGAAATGACTGCGCGACGGTTTCAAGGATCTCGTAGATCCCCCGAAGAGGGCGAAGAGAGTTTGAGCACGCGCCCATTTGGGCCGAGAGAATTGCGATAGGAATTGAACGAAGAAGAGAGAGTGAGAGAGGGGAGGCCGAATGGAAACGGAATACGATAGGAATCGATTCAACACTGGAAATAGGGATCTCAGGAAGAAAATGCGGCCACTACTATTAAACTACTACCCTTTATATCGTTTCAACCCCCATTACGTACCCTCACCGACCTTAGCATTGCTGTACTTTCACTTTTACGAGCCATCCATGGTGTTGCAACTACCCTATAGCTATAAAGACCCCATAGATCCCGAAAAGGCGACGTGCTTGCTCGTGCAATAAATATCTTTGGCGCCCCTTTTTCCTGGCTCTCATTTCCTATATATACAACAACGAAATGTTAATTGAACGTTTCACCCTAAATAAAGTTAACTTTCTCCTTAAACTCGGTATAATCTCTTTCCCTCTACCTTGTCTCCATCTTAAATTCTTCTACGTGGTCTTTCGAAGCTTCGTTCGATGAAAGTTAATCCGCCAAACTATCCCTTGGAATATTAAGCAAGATGCCGTTCGGCCGTTACTTCCAATATCGACAATCTCGAAAGAAGCAATCGACAGGTATCTGATTGCCCTCATCGTCACTTTTCAATCGTGCATACAAGATTAAATAACACGACTTAGGTATTCTCGTAATATCTTATTTCGCGTCTCGTGTCACCGAGCGAGAGTTAGTATTACTATTGAGATTGCGATGTTAACAATTTGCGGGTGAAACCGAGAGAACGGTATTTGATCGCGGGGGTAGTTTCGCGAAATTTCCCTCGGCATATGTTGCTCCAACCGTTCCGACGAAATCAAAGATCTCTCTCGGCGTTGGCAACCTGGATGTAATACCCTGGATTTTCGTGACAGGGGTTCACAATTGAGTCTCACCTTCCCACGACAACGACAAACTAATTTCAAACCGAAGCTTTCCAAGTTCGTCGGTATACCGTATTGTCGTTCCCAAGTCTTGACAATAAATATACATGTACACCTTGATCGCATCTGTATTTGTCGACATACTTCAGTACGTGTACAGCGTGACTATGAATGTATATATTAGTTTCGAATCGTGGATTCATCCGGTGTGTGTCCGTTGAGTTGCCTGGCCACATCGAATCTCGCTCGGAGGAGCTTACCTCGCGTGTCCTTTCTCCCTTGATTTCATGCAGACTGTTATGTACCTATATGCAATACGTTATTCTAGCTACGTATAGTTGTATAGTATTACATCTCTACGTGTTCATAACAATATTTTGACGAGGGCGATATTCGAGCTTTGGGAGCAACCCCTGAAGAACGGGGTGGGGGGCAAAGAGGATAAAGTGACGGGATGAAATTTGAGGAAAATGACAAGAGAAGTCAGGATTGTATATGTATATGTATATATGATGGGTAGTTGGTGACAGAAGGGAGCGAGGGACTGGCTAACGAAGAGAGAAACGATATGGAGGAACAGAGAGAAACAAAAATACCAAGAGAGACATAAAGAACGAGAGAGAGAAAGTCTATTCACCAGTAACGATGTTGACGCTGGGCGATCGTATTATGTTTCGAGACCAGAATGTCGTTTTCCGTTCTCATAACGCCCTTCTCCTAACCACTTTTCTTTGTCCTTTCGAACTCATTTCGGTATATAAGAAACTCTGGCTTCCCATACGAAGCGTCGGTGAACAAGAAACGTGCGTGTCCTGGTAAGACCCAAGGCACTTTTATCCATATCCGATAAATGTACTATCCATATCCATGTTATTCGATGCTGGAAACAATTGGACCAGCGACGATGAAGGTACACACGAAGTTAAACCCTTCTGAGGTGAGGATGAAAAGGGTGTGCACGTAATTCGATCTGGAACGTGTCTATATATATTGTGAAACGAATTTTATGTTATTGAGTGTATAACGGTGCGAGAATAGAGAGAAGAAAAAGTAAGGGTCCTCGCACGTGGTAGGATCGGTGATATTATGGACACCTTTAAACGAAATCACTTTAATGTTGCAGGGTTATAGATTTACCCGGGGATAGCTTTAGCAAGTCTTTTACGAGCGTTTCACTCGCAGATCGCTTTTTATGTTTTACGTGGCTCTGCCAAGAGAAGTCGCGAGAGAGAGAGAGAGAGAGCCAGACAGACGGACAGAATTGGGTGAAGAAGATACACGAGAGGAACGGAATAGATACAAAGGAAGAAAAACTATAAGTATTTTGAACGTATAACGTCGAAACGCATATCGATAAGTCGTAAATACTTACATGGTACAGAGACTGATGCATCTTCCTACGTCGACGGTTTAAAAAAGTTGCAAAAGTTCGAAGGGGTTAGATCAATACAGAAAAGATAGTGTCTGTTGACATTTTTATTCAACTTATAATGAAAACTCAAAAATAATCGGAAAGTTTGTCTTTTTTTTATTTTTCAAGATCGTGACTGATAAATTCTGTGAGATCAGAAAAAGAAGACGAAGCGCGAGAAAGGGAGAGTGAGAGTGAGAGTGAGACAGACAGACAGAGAGAGAAAAAGAAAGAGAGAAAGAGTGAGATGAGATGAGATGAGAGAATTATATTCCTCAGGCCGTTGAGAATATTACCCAACGAAAGATATTACCCACCAGGGAACATTTGAAAAGTTGGCGAAACTCGCTAGCGAAGCTTGCACGGATGGATCCCGGGCTCGTAATAAACAGAAGGGGGTTTTTGATCGAATGAAGTACAGTATAATGAGATTTATTCGGTCCAGAGGCCGTTCATCACTCTTCTATATATGTATCAACCTATATATATTATATATACGATACTTGCTTATATTAACGTGAGATAAAGCCACAGGCGTAACTATTCCAAGCATAGACTGCGAAGTATTTCGACAGTGAAATTCTTCCTCGATCTACATATATGTATAAGGGATCGATAACAATTCCTTCCGATTTATCTTTTTTTTCACCCGTCTCTATATAGAATTTTATTGGAATTTCGATAGGGCACTTTTACCCGATTTCACGTTTATAAAAATGCATGGCTCGCACATTTCTGCCACGAGAAAAAATCTATGCGGATTGTAATGCATATCAACAAGAGAAAATATTGAAATAACATCGACGACGTCAATGTCACCAGAAGATTTTTTCAATCCTATTATTCATGACTCCATTTTCATAACTTTCCATCGTACATCTTCAAACAAGTGACGAATTGATGATGGACAGAGAATTGCAGAATAAAATATTATTCGACCGATCTCTCGAGTGATCATATTATTCGTGAGAGGAGATCTGTGATATGTGGGAAGAAGCGGCGGATGAAAGCTAACACGACAATTAAATCGCATGGACCAGCGACGACGGTAAAAAAATGAGCCATGATCTTGCGAAGGACAGTAGTTGGTTTATCGGAAGGCTGGCGAGCCCGAGATGACGAGAGTCTGTGTGATGGGAGAAAGAGAGCGAGAGATAGGAAGAGAACGAGGCAGAGAGGGACAGAGAGAGAGTCACAGAGAACTCTAGCAAAAGCGCAGGGAGAGATGCCAGTGAGTTCGCTCTGCCACGAGTGGATAATGGAATTACGCGGTGACGTGACCAGCTTAACCCGCCAGGGTTAACTGTGATTGACCGTTTAATCGACGCTTTAATTAAATCGTCCGACCAGATACATCGCTTTCGTCTTAAGAGCCCAAGAGACAACGGTAATGGGAGCGGGAAAGCTTCTGATACAGTGGCCAGTAATGCACAGTAAGCAACCAGCCAACTAACTAAATAGAGATAGAAAGAGTACATCGCGCCTCTGCAACTCCCGAGAATTTAATGGATATACGTCTGACCAGTTACCGGCGGCCACTACTGTCGAACCGAGACATCTTGGGAAAAGCAAAGGATCCGAGCGAATTTTCCGATATACGGATTCTAGAAATGGAACGGTAATACAATGTGGGCGAATACCGTATATATTTCCAACGTAAAGTTATATTGAACGATATTGGACGGAGATTGGTGAATTAATTAAGCTACTTCGTAGACAATTTTCATGTCCTGACTGAAAAGTTCTAAAGTCATGGAACGACTGTATTGATAGATACGGTTTCCTAAAGTTATCGAGACCTTGTGTTTTTGAATGAACAGAGAATTCCGAATAAAAAAAATACGAAGCGAAACGAGGGTGTATAACACCGACACTACGATCATCCCTTTTTTCCTCGCATGATCGGGCGGATGAAGCCAATACGCGTCAAGCGCGTAGAGCTTTCAACCCCCAGAAGTCAAAATGATCGATAGACCTTTTTTCCAACGCGGTGGATAAAAAGACAGATTATTAGCCGCCGTCGGAGCTCACGTCAGAAGAGACGATAATAGCCTATCCGACATTTGAGAAAATCTGATTGATTCGTCTCGCTTCTTTACCCTCCGGAACAAATGCCACTTTATGTTTTCATGTTTTAATAAGATATAGGGGTAAAAAATGTGGGTGCAGATTTTGGCTCGATCGATA
Source organism: Netelia inedita (assembly GCA_964017225.1). Taxonomy (NCBI): domain Eukaryota; kingdom Metazoa; phylum Arthropoda; class Insecta; order Hymenoptera; family Ichneumonidae; genus Netelia; species Netelia inedita. The sequence goes on along the minus strand of OZ024920.1, from coordinate 31,598,991 downwards.
TCAGCGCTGAAAGGAAATAAAGAAAAGAGGAAAGCGGGTCGCACAGCTCCATATATATATATATATAAAAGTCACAAAAACGACAATGGAAAAAAAGCGAGGAAAAATAATATCCGTGTACATTGTCAAGTAGCGTTATATCGCGAGCGAAATGGGTAGGAAGTGAATTATTGTCGTACGCGCCGAGGGACGAATCGAGTCTGGCTATGCCCGCGGGGCCCGGCATTGGCACGAGAGAGGGGAAATGCGCCCACCCACACATTGCAAAAGCGCCCATCACTTTTCCTGCCGCTTTTCGGATGCGTCTCTTCCTCTCTTGCTTCCATTCTATAGGCCTGTATAGCTCTGTGTATGCAGTAACTCGCTTTCATTTCGTCGTTTTATTTCATACAAAAGGCGAGTCCGATAGACCGAACCACAACCCTCTATCCTTCATTCTTTTCGTTCTAACCGGTCGATGCCCGACAATTCTCTACCACCTCTTTCCTCCTCCCCTATAATTCCTCTTTTCACACTTGGCTCTAGCCTTTATCCAAATGCTGCCACTGTCGCATAATAGCGCTACCTCCCGAGCTTACGGCTTAAAAGTATCCTATTTGCGTTGAAGAGCGAACGAGCTTCAATGGTATTCTGTACCATTAGCACGAAATAAGACGAGTCGACAGATTTGAGAGACGAATTTTCATGGTCGAACAAGCAAACGAGCAAGCCGGTAAATATTATCTGTAAACAAAGGTAATATGTCCTCGTGGAAATGGATTTAAACGAGAGAAAAGTCGAGGGGGCAGAATGAGCCAAAGTTTCCGCAACGGGACCGCGAGGAAAAGCGAATAAAGGGATGATGGAGTAAGCCCGAAGCCAAGTACTTCTTAGACTCTAATGGTGGGTATGTAAGCCGATTGGCATAGCCGCTTAATTATAAAAAGAAGGAAACGCGAAGAGGTTTTCGAAGAAAGCGAGACATTGAAAAGCCGCGAGGAAACCTCATCGTACGGTCCGGAGCTTCATCCCCTTTATTCTATCCCCCAGTTTTCTTATACCCGGAAGATCCTTCTCCCCCAACCCCATCGTAGTATTTGATCCGCTCGGGAGACGAAACAAAATTGAACGACTATTATTTTCTCATCATCCTCTTACTTTCAAACGATTCTCCTGGTCAATTTTCACGATTTTTCTAATGTGACTCGGTGGAAATTTTTCTCCAGAGGGAATGTACCCTTCCGCCCCGCGCGTCAATTTGCGAATTAGCGCAATTTCGCTCGTAGCGAGACAGAGGAGTGGGAGAAAGAGGGAGGGAGGCAAAAATGGAGAGAGAGAGTGAGAGAAAGCTATATTTCCTGAACTATAACGATCGTTCTCCCCCGTTTTCCATTTCTATTTCCCTCTATACACCATGAGCTGAGCTCTTCTCTATACTCACTTCGCTTTCCTTACAATGTATAGTAGACTATAAGTACGTGAAGAAGGTGGAGAGGAGGAACGGCGATGGGGCCGCCGCCGCAGGAAGTCGGGCCGTTGGCCTGTACTACTTCCGGGTGAAATCTCGAGGGCTCCGCTGGCGCTGCTGAATTTCTAATTAAAGGAAGTCGGCAGCCAGAACGCCGACGGTGAAAATTAGCCGGAATTTGTCGTTCGAACGAGGGAGAGAGAGAGAGAAGAGGGTTGATAGTAGCTCGCGTATACGCGTTGCGGATACTGCAGGAGAAACCGAGCTGGAGAGCGAGAATAGTTTTCACGCGCGAGCAAAATCATCTCCCTCTCCGGCTTTTCCGCGCTGCCAACAGATTTCTATGGCCCGCACGCTCTAATTAAATGCTATCAACGATGATTACCAAATGATGTTCTCTTCCGGAGGCGAAAGGGAATGGCGAGCTGTTGCTTGAGCCGCCGCCGATAGTGGCCAATCATTTACGCATTGGACCATTACATCTTTAATGAACAGGTACAAGCGGATTATAGTGGCATAGCTTTGGACATGGCTAAATATTCCAGCTTCTCTTTGTATGCGTTTCATGTTCATTATTTTGTCACTTGCCGTGAATAAATAGGAAAATAAACAAAATAACACAATCATTCTAATAGCCCATGTAGGGATTTACAACTGGCTTGGAAACGGTCATGATTGACTGTGAACGTAGCAGTAATGGCGCGACAATGGCAATCATATTCGACCAGATGTTGGCCCGATAGCTGGATGATGACATGGGACTCACAGTCGTGCCTATAATCTGAACAATTATAACGAAGGTTACTAGGCCACTATATTAAATGATATTGGTCCACGTTATTGACGCTACTGTAGGGCCCACGTTCCACCATCAAGATCCAACAACATATATGAATGACGGCCCAATAACGTATATGAATGTTGGTCGATATGCAATCACTGCGATACTCCATCTACCATCTCAATACACTACGCTATTTAAAAAATTCTATATACATATGTTGTGTTTTTATCAACAATCATGGATAGTTTTATTGTAGTTTCATAATCTTAAACAATGAAAACAATATAAAAGCATAAAATATAAAGAACAGAATAACAGTGTTAAAATATAAACTATACAGAAAATAGTAACTATATTATGAGTATAAAGTGTGAAGAAAATAAAAGAAAAGCATTGAAAAAATATGGCGAATTGCTGGCTGTTTTGTGACGGCTGACGTTCCTATATGGGGCCTATGGCAAACATACTGATATACATATATATTAGGTTGACCTGAAAGCAATTGCATTTTGTTGCTAATAGATAGACACACATGTCCGTTTATTAGAAACAAAATTACTTTTTGGCCAACCCAATAGATAGAAAAAGTTTGGTTTGATGGACAAAGGTGTGTCAGAGTTCGTTGAAAGTGAGAAGGAGGTCACGGCGATAAACTCTGTAAGGGACGCTCCTGCCAGTGGAGCTTAAATTAACGTCTCGTGTAAACCGAGAGGCAGAAAGAGAGAGAGAGAGAATCGACTAGCCTGGCTAGAAGTAGTTTACTAGTTTTCGGGTGGGCCACTTAAATCCTTAGGGGGAGTTGAGCCCCAGTCACCCTCACGGATAGTTCGTTGAGCATATACCTATACCTTCACATTCTCTCTCTCTCTTTTTGCATTTGTATTGTGCGAGCTAAGAGATGGATACGGCTGCAAAACCTGTGGACTTTACTAGAATTTAGGCTGTCCCTTATTTTGAATGGGGTGTGCGGAGAAGCAGAGAATAAAACGAAATAGGAGCCGCGAAGTGGAAGGCTGGTTAGTACGAAGACGGAAGGAGTGAACGAGTAAAAGTGGTTGGGACGTGGACATTTGAGGAGAACACTCCTTGGCAAACTTCTAAAAGGATATCACGTTACTACGTGGATACTACTGCGTCCTCTATCTCATCAAGACTCGTGGGGTTTTTGCCTCTCTCCTTCCGTCTCACTCTCTATCTTCCACGCCCTTTTACGAATATCTTTTTCTCTTTCTTCGCTTTGTCGTTTCGTTCTCTTGTTCAGCTTTCATGAAAGAACACATTTTATACATTCTATACATTTCGTCCTTTGCGGAGCAAAGCTTCGACCCCTAGAGATGTTTTATCCCCATACTCTGCCAGCACGTCTCTCAGTCACCCATTTATGAGAGCACTGACGGTTGTCCTACTGCTGCGTTGTTGTTTTTTTCGCAAACGTTGCGTCAACCAGAAACGACCCTCACAGGGGCTGGTTTGAGTTTTCCAAATATGTCGACGAGTGAGAAAAAGTCAAGGGGTTAAGAGAGGCAAAAGATCAAGATTGTCATGGCAACGAAAGCCAGTTTTGGGATAAGCATTGTTTCCTTTCGAGGGGCTTCGCGAACCATGAAGTGAGACGGAGGCCTTCGGTTTTACTCTCCCTTCATTTCTCTCGTTCGTCTGTCCGTTCGTTCATCGTGCCCAAGTTTCCCCTTTGACTGAAGGGTGGTTAGACCAAAAACCTAAAGGGAAACGACATGCTTGTTTCGCTCAGGCCGGAATCCTTCTGGTATTCCATGTTCACAGACGTTGCTGGATATAGTAGAGCAAAATTCATTTTGATTGTCGACGAGAGATCTGAAGCTAAGAGGATGATATTCAACCGACACAATAGACGCGGTAGGTATTTGCTGGCCGTCTCAAACGGAGCTCGCATCAGACAACATAGATCAATCGTTTAATAATCGTCGAAGACAACAGGTTTATCGTTATTTTGGATCGATATATAGATATCAATATCGAATTATAAAATTTATCGACATTTTAATTTAACAAAATTGAATTTCGATTAGTTTTCAAAATTTCCACTTGATTTATGCATTTGAATTCCTTATTGGGAGATCTTTGAGAATGACTTAGGGAAGAGGTTTAGACGACCGACGGTACACTTTGAGTTCTTTGGATCTATGCGGTCACCCCGGTGAAATTGGTTGAAATTCCTTCTACTCTAACCGTTTGAAGGAGGGTTATGCGCTTATTATACGGAATCTCATCCATTTCTCCTGCCTCAAGATGACGAGAGTTCTCGCAGAACCCCAGTTTCTAACCACTGTGCTCCGGAACTAATACCGTCATGCTTTCACAAATGCCATTAATTAAACCCTACCTTAATTCATATATATTAGATGATGATGAGGAAGAAACGGCGAAGGCAATTCGAGAGAAAAGTGTCAATAAAAGATATTACGTTCTGGCAGTTATCGAAGGGCTGCCTGGAAAGTAAGGGTATCGAAACGAGGATATGATTATACACGAAAACGAGAGTTTGGGCAGAAAGTTAAAAATTCATTCCGTAAGTGTCATTGTCGAGCTTGAATATTCTAACCCTGTTAATGCGCTGTTTTCTCGCCACCGAGTAACTTGCTTCGTTGGCTATACGATCCTTAAAGATCCGAGAGAACCGAGACAAGCACAAACGGCGAAGATACAAAGGGCGTGGGGTATCGCGAAGGCGTCTGAGACAGTCTGGCTCGTCACGTGTCCTTTCGACCCTTCTCGCGCGCATGGAACAAAGTTCGTACAATCCAATTGACCGTGGACGTTGCAGCCAAGGCTTGCAGGCTCTACGGGCGTTGCTTCCTGTATTTTCCGACCCCTGGATGGCTCGTCATCTACCTCAGCATCTACCAGTTTCAACATTAACAGTGTCTCGAAGCTTTCGCAAACCCTCCACCGCAAAGTTTCCGAGGGATGAGAAAGAGACCCCATAATAATACCCTTTATACGCATTCCAATATCCATCTTATCTTCTCTCTCATCCTCAAAGCTACACTACCCAGAGCGTCTGGGTCTCGAACCTACATTCTTTCAAAAAGTGTCTTTTTATCTTTGTTTCGTCTTCAGCGCGCCCTTGTTTCGTCTTTGGACGTTCCGTGGACAAGGAAAGAGAGACAGGGAGCGTTAATGAGACAGTCTGACAACCCCTTCGCTTTTAGTCTCTCGCTGTCTCGTGGTGGTAAAGGGCGCGTCAGAGGGTGAACGAGACTCTACGGAGAGAGTGAGGGGTTGGAGGAGAAGAGGGGAAAAGATAGAGAGACTGAGCGTGAGGGCCGTAGGAAAGTCAGGACGACGTTGAGGACACGCCAGGTCACGAATGCCGAGCTTCCAGCCGGATGGAATTAGAGCGAAAGTGGATTAGCGACCCAGAGAAGAAGAGGGAGAGAGAAGCGGGGGTAGCAAACATATATAATTATATCTATATACATATATAGCAAGGACGTGCGAGAGTACGGAACTGAGAGTAGACGAGGGTGAGAGTGGATAATTCGATCGTTGATTAAAATAGCGTAACCTGTCTTGGCCCCGGTCGGTATCTACCAGGAAGATTGTGGGAGTAAAAAAAGAGAGGGATGAACTTATATAGCTTCGAGGAAAAAGCTCCCAGCTAGAGGTTACGATTCGCGCACTTCGAGGCGCGGGGTCAAGAGAGCTCAAACGAGGAATTGCGAGGTTCTTACGGATCGATAGATTAACGCTTCAACGATCGGCAGTTCACGGTCGTCGTAGTTTTATTTCCCGCGTTATCCGAGTAATCGTCCAGAAGATAGAAAAAAAGAAGAGGATCTGTCGACAATCGTGGCCCAACTTTCAAAATGCTACCTACTTCAATTATTCCCAATAACACGCAACGGCTTTTAGTTTCCGACAATAAAAAATCCTTACGGCAAATAATACCTGCTCCCATCGAAAGTTTCGGACTGTACGAGGTCTGTAGTTATAAGAATTTCTGTCCTTTCGCCTATACACGACAATGACGAAGCGCAAAAGACCTTTTCATTCCATGGATATTGCAGGTACAATTGTCCTCAACCAGGAGAGACCAGAATTTGGCACGAAACTGGTGGTTCTCTCGTGTCTGCACTGTCGGTTCTCCGAGAAGGGCTTGCGGAGCCCTACACGTATATACACTTGGCATACGTCGTGTGCACGGTCTGTCATTGAAGGGGATTGTAATGGATAGGAGCGAGCATCGCCCGGCCGCAGGATTCCATCAGCCGACGTACAAGATAGCGAGAGAGAGTGAGAACAATGTCCTCTCTCTCTCTCTGTCTCTCGTTCGATGTATGGCCGACGTGGTGATATAAATATATAATTTGCGCAACGAATACGTTGGCATATATTTCAGAACGAACTTTTTTGTTTCTAGTCGCTCGTTCGTTCGTTCCAGATAAATCTTTGAAGATCCTTCCAATCTTAGAATATTGTCGTCGAACGTTGTGGATGAGAAGACTTTCAACCAGGCACCGTTCAGTCTCTCGTCTTTAAGACTTTTCGACCGACAGCTCTCCGCGGAAAAGCTCGTCGAAGCAAGACGTGGAACTTCAGTGAGAAGCCAGGCGCGTCTGGAACTATCGAGAAAGTTGCGAGAGCTCGTGGAGACCCGGAGAGTTGCGCGAGGATTCTACCAACCCTCTGGACAATTAGCGCGATGAAGGTAGAAGCAAGGGGGAGAGAACCTTCGTCGATTTGTTATTACGGGTAATCTAGCTTGGCTGATAAGGACGTGCTCTTCTTGCACTCGACTACTTTCGACGTCTTTGTCGTACTTTTCCTCATCTCTCTCTCTCTCTCTCTCTCAAAAACAGAACAACCTAGCCGGGGAATGGTGAACTGCGAGATGCATCACTCTATTTTCCAATCTTCAACGGTTAAGAAGCGTTTTTGACTATAGTGCGCTCAATTACTGTAAAATTAAAGAGCCCCTTCAACCAAGGAACATAATCGGTTCTTTGCCCAAAGAATCGGGAACACTTTAATACTCGTTGACGACATATATATTCTCTCGTTTCCGTCTCCTCTATTTCGTAAATGCATCTATATCTATATAGGGCTTCTTCGTGACATGACGACGATAACGACGTAATAAATATGTAGACAAAGGAGGGAAAAAGAAAGAGGCCGTAGTATTATATACAGAAGGAAAAGGGAAGCCGGTCGTCACGGGAACATTAATATGGCGAGAGTAACGATAGAGAGAAGGGGTCGTGTCACCCCTCTGTTACAGTGCCTGCACTCTATCGGCAAAAAAATTCTGGATCCACGGATAACGGGAATGAGTTAACGAAAAGTAAGTATATACTAGAAAAGAAGCGCAACAATGTTACACGGGGAAATGCGCATAACGACCCAGAATTAAGAGGATGGACGTTTTTCATCCTCATCGGAGATTTTTTTTCATCAGGGTGACCTACAAAATTTTCCGGTTAAATATACTGTTTCGTTGACGTGTTTTTTCTTCCTTATCTAGCATGCACATCTCAGTAAGCGCCGCGCTATTAATTTAGTAACGGAAAAGTAATCGTGCCATTGGACTCAGCGGTCATGAATCAATGATTAATTCGTCGGTGGAACTGCAATGCTTTTTTTTCGAGGATCGATACGGATATCCACGACATCCAACGTTCCCGAGAGAACGCTCAACGTTGACGCTCTCGTGTGGATATTTCGACGTTCGGCTATAATTTTATTCATTTATTTATGCATTTATCAGGACGGCGAGGCGCGACGTGGACGAGCCCCTCGCCTGCCCCTCCACCCGCCTCCCTCTACCGGCAGGCCAATGAATTCACGACAACTGCACGCTTGCACCCTTCAACCGAGGCCACCACGGCCGTGCGCTGACAGTTTTAATAAAGCCGAATCGCACCGCCATGCGCGCAATTTGGCGCGTTCCCTCGTTCAGTTCTACCGTTTTTCGTCTCTCTCGCTCTTGCCTCGTCCGATTTAATGCTCTGTTTCCGCGTTCAAATTCGACCACTATCAATCCTCCTCCATCCTGTATAAGTATAACGATGCCTTTTCCACGATCGCGGCGCTCAAACCGAATAAAAAATAGGCTTTATTCATTGCAAGTCGTGCAAATATTCTTGCAATTCGCCAAATTGGCCGACTTGTGTGTACAGTTGCATCATTTTTTGATCGAGACGATTTTAACATCGAGTCTTCGTACTTTTCAACAAAACTGCCTCGAACGATTGCGAGATGTTACTCACGTACGCTTGCCCGGAACGAGGCGTCGGGAAGTGCGAAGAGTTTGGTTATCGAAGTGCCGACCAAGAGGTTCGAAGGTGCGCTTTTAACGTGAGGTTCCTCGCTCGAATTTCAAAGCTAACCCGAGAGCGTTGGCTTCGTGAGGGGGAGGGGGGTGGGGCTGGGTGGTTAGCGATCCATGAGCTAGAGTTTGCACTATACAAGACCGAGGTCAGTGCGCAGTGCAGTAGTATCCCCGCGACTACGAGGAGGCGACCGTACCGGGAGAGACTCCAGCGACAAGCCGACTGCCGAGACACACGGGACAATAGACAATGGGGTGAACAAGTGTACAATGGATGAGAGAGGATGAACAGTTTCGGGTGTCGGACGTTGTTCTCTTGGAACCTCGAGACCCAAAACAGCGTGGGAGAGGATTTCATTACCGAATATATTAGGCGAGCCAACAACCTCTCTCGTTATACATATATGTTCCTGGACGGATTGATATACGCACACGTAAATACATAAATATACACTGTGTATATGAGTGCACATTGTTGCAACATGCATTTTCTTTCTTCCCTCGGAGGCTGAAGATAGCGAAGATGAATTTTTTGAAATGCTCTGATGTTCGAAATTTGAATATTTAATAAACTTTTCTAAAGTTCTTGACAATCATGTGGATCGAACTGGATACTTGAGAAAGACAGAGAGAGGGCGAGAGAGGAAAAAAGAAAGAAAGAGAAAAAGAGATAAAAGAATAATTCTTTAGCTTACCGGGAATGTTCCGAATCAATTCATTCAAAAAAAGGAAAATATAGCATAGAGGGTATTTGGGTTAAGTCCACACTGAATACTGTAATATACCGTGTTACAATTTGCTACAGTCTGGAGAACGTTTCTGCGCTCAACGAGGAAAGAGCGAAAGAAAGAGAGAAGGCGGTGGGCACTTGCAAATGGGGAAGTGCTCGCGGGAAAGTGAAAACGAATTGAAAGAGGTTGGGACGGTTGTATACGTATATACAGGAAGAAAGCATGGAAAAGAAGGGTGAAAAATTAGAGAACGACTAGCCCCGGCATAACACAGCGGCTAGGCAGGTTTTGATCCGCTCGCATAGAGCTTTCTCTCGCGCTCTTTTTTCTCTCTTCCGCTCGGCTCACCCCTCCCCCACTCTCGTTGAATGAACGCGCACAGAGGTTTTCCTCTCCCTTCTTGTCGGTGTCTCGCTCTGTATATACCGCGTGAAGCAGAGGCCCCCGGTCCGCGCGTTCGCCGCGGCAATAACTCAACCCCTTACTCGCCGTCGAGCGCACGACATAATTCATCCCCATTTATAATGTAGAGCCGCCCGGCTCTTCATTCACTTCATTCCAACGGGCCAGGCATTAGAAAAAGGTACAGGCCCATATACTCTCTCGGTATGCGACGAAACGAGACGAGAGAGATAGACTGAGGGAGAAGAGGTGGGGATGGGGGATGAAGAGAGGAGAAGCGAGTATCTCTACCATCCGCATCGCTCTTGCGTGGCACACGCTACTCTCTCCCTCTCTCTTTCTCTCTACCTTTCTCTCCTTCTATCCATTTCTCTCGTTATTCAACTAGTACCAGAATTAAATTAACACCTAGAAATCCCGAATATCTCACATTCGTCGAACTCCGTTAACGGGATTTTTTTTCGCTCCCACCCCGATACGATTAAAATCTACTGTTACGGTACGATCGATGTGCAGAAACGATTAGCGAAGATATCGATAGTGATCTAATGAGAAGTGATTAAAATTCAATCTCGTGATTTCAATGGCAATAAGAAAATTATTAAGTATGCTTCAATTCGTTCCCGATGAATGAAACGTTATGCTTGCAGCTTTGTCATTTTCCACGAAATAACAGTAGAAGAATGGAGAAAAATCCAAGAGGTTTTGGTCCTGTTTGTTTCCTTCTTTTCTCTCTTTCTCTCGCTCTCCCATGCAAAATTCAATTTCGGCCACCCCCATGCTCCCATCAGCCCGCGAGAATGTTCCGAAGTAGCGTTCCCCTTTCGTTTTCCCCTATTGTAACCAGCGTGCCCCCCCCCGCCCCTCCCAGCCTTTCTCACTCATCCTGCTTTCATCGAGTACCCTCGAGGCGAACGCGCGTTTCGGCATAGCCGGGGATGCATTTTCAATTCCGACCACAAGCAGCTCCGAATTCTTGGTCTCTTTTTCTCACTTTCCGTCTAACCCCTCCTTTGCCCCCTCTTTTTTGTTACAATACGCCACGCAAAATAATATCAGCGGTCGCGCAACCCTCGTCGGGAGATAAAGAAAATGAAAGCTGGGCAACGGGTAAAGGGGTGCGAGGGAGGAAGGAAAAAAGAGTGTGGATGTTTGAGATTAGAGGATAAATAAAAATATGGAAGGGTATAAAATCAACCCTAAATCCCTATAAACCCGTCCTACATCTTTTAAATAAAAAGTTAATAATAACCGTGAATTTTTTTTGTATTTAACGTGTCGATAAAATTGACCGTTACAATAGGTAATTTTTACTTCCAGAAATAAAATTTCGTCTCTATGTCAATATTTATTCAATCAACTGTCCGTAAATCTGTCGAAAAAAACGTCGGTGAGAAACATTTCTCGTTATAAAATACATCTCGTCTTTCCACTAGATATATGAGAGAAATTAAACAAAATGTGTATTCCCTATGGTTCGTACACTACGGACAATGTTTAAGAGAATAGCGAACTTAACCGTCAACCCCTTCCGTTTTCACAATTTTCGCATCATGCAGCGACCGAGTTTTCAAACTTTCCCCGTGCGTATGTGTGTGCAAGTGCATGCGCGCGTATATTCTCGGCGCGAGTGTAGCCACGCAGCGAAGCGCATATTTCCATCCTCCTGAGCACAGCCATCCGGACCAAGCACAGGTACAGAGTATGCGGAGGAAGAGAGTGAGAGAAAGAGGGAGAGAATGAGAGAGACGAGACGAGATACGCAAAGAGCACGAATATAACTGTTACAACAGCCCTTTCCAACCTCCACCAGCGGCTTTTGCATGCACCCTGTAGTTAGCACGATCTCACCACACCGCCGACAAGCCCGCACCACAGCCCGTAGAGCAACAGCCCCCAGTTGTTTCACGTCACTCTTTAAACGACGCTCGGCTTGCGCAGACTCGAGTTAGCCAATTAGAGAGGGCACGCGTTCGTGGCAAGCGGCAATGACGAAGTCGACGAGACGAGAAAAACGAGAAAGAGGAACGGGAAAAACGGAAGAGAAAGCCGGAGAATCGGAACTCCGACGAAATTCTCGGCTACCTATCTCGTGTTGAGTGGACGACCTTTGTAAAATTTCCTGCGCTGCTCATTTTGTTTTCTTTTTTGAGTCGTTTCCGGCTGTAAATATTTTAGCTCGTTCTTTTTGCAATTATACACGATTATTTCGATTTTTTTTAAAGGATACAAAGAACGTCATTATTTTTTAATTTCTGTGTGAATGGAACGACTTTGAAGTTGGGCTGCTGAAAATATTTTTAATGTATGTTTGTGTCGTTGATAAAGAAACGTAGTCGGGACCAAGGAACGTAATTAACAATGTATCTCTCTCGTCTACGCTACTCGGGTACCGGTACGAGAGGGAGGCAATGCTGCAACGCGCCAACTTCATACTCTATCAAGATGTTTCCTCGTTACGTACATTCGAAGTTAATTAACGAAATGAATGAAGAAGGTCCATGTCTCAATGTGCGTGTACAGAGTGTCTAAAAAGTAACGGATCGCTCGAATAAATCTGCAAGACAGCGTTCTCGGAAAAAAGTGTTAAATACAAAAGTTGTCAGACTCAAGAAGGGGCACTTTACCATGATGTTGAATTAAACCTTGAAGTTGGCATTCAAGCTAGAGTCTGGATCAACATCATTTTTTCAAACAAGTACCACACTTTTTCATCATGGATTTAAATTCCTTGATGAAAAGTAAATATCTACATTTTATTCTTGTTCCCTTTTCTTCTAAACTCTTCCAGTAAAAATACTTTATTTATTATTTCTCAAAACCGAAATTTTCTAACGTAAATATCTCGGGAATTAAAGATTTTTTCTGAGCAATGATAAGTAAAAAATTATTCATTTTTTTTTTAATAAAATCTTTAAACATTGAGATATTCAAGTTAGAAAGATTGAAAAAATAATGTTGAACCAGGCTTGAACTTGAAGCCCAGATTCATAGTCAAGCTCAAGATCATGGTAAAGTCCGCCTTCTCAAGTCTTACAAATTTTGTATAAAACATTTTTTTAAAAAGCACTTTCCTTAAGAGTTATTCGACAGATCCGGAACGTTTTGGGCACTCTGTAGTTGGCCCGGTTTGAGGGTATCCACTTGGACTCGTTTTTCGGTATTTTTGCTCCTCCCCTGGCCTTGTTTTTGTCCGCTGAGCTATGTTTTATTATTATTATTTCTTTTTCTATTTTTCGCTGCAGAACCACCGAAAGTACGAACTCGATCACTCTTCAAGGATATTTATCCAACGTCGCAAGTCATATCGCCGTCGCTATTGACGCTCTGCAGCGGCTAATACAAGGGAAGGAGCAACAGGAAAAATATCTCACGACTCGGTTGGAGGAGATGATTGTAATGCGGAGTGGGCTAAGACGAGAAGTGAGAGAGAAGGAGAAAGAAGAAGAGAGAGGAAGATTAGAACCTACGGCCACAGTTGCCTCATGGAAGAAAAGACGACAAAAAGTGATAAGAAAAGAAATAAAAAGAAAAATAGAAGAAGAAGAAGAAGAAGAAGAAGAAGAAGAGGGAAGGAAAAGCAGCAGCGCTGGTTCGAGTCGCATATTTTCGAGAACAATATCGTGGATGGAAAATCTGCACGAATGGCAACGACCCGAGACGTTTTGCCGATATCCAAAGCACCTCTATATATGAAAGCACCGAGGCACTCGTTATATTCGTCTGAGAGTCACGAAGCTCTCGGGCCTCGTTGAGTAAAGATTCAGAGAAAACCAAAATCAAAGAGAATCCTTCTACCGAGTCACACTCTCGAGGCATATCGAACGAGGGTATCGGCGATATCTTGAAACTCGGCCAATATGTCCCGAAGCATATACCGATCGGAATAAGGACGCGGGTGGCTCTTCGACAATGCGTCTTTCTCCCCCTTATACATATATGGCATATACTTATTCGCCATCGCACGCGATAATATCATTACCGATATGTGAAAATCATATATTTGATACAAAAAATATATATTTTATTATTGGAGGGTTTCGAAAAACGTAACATCCAATAAATTTGTCGTAATTGCCAAACTAGACGAGGACATTGTCATTGTCGCGGAGATTTAAATTTAGGACAGAATATCTTTGGAAAGATCGTCAAACGCGAATTGACAATTGTTCCATTTTGTATATTCTATTTATCATCACCCCATTATCATTTCATCTTGGAGAGTATTTTCTCCCCTAGCTAGTCATTCGTACTGTTTACTACGTAAAAAGAAATTACTGACAAACTTACAAGATCGTATCGCACATCTACGTAATGTACCCTGAAAATGGCGAGAAGTATTGAAAATTTACTATGTAAAAGTTAGCATATCTCGCACGAGAAACGACGTAAAATTATAAATCGTCCTGACAAAAATTTCGGAATGGTATTAAGTTAGGATCGAGGTTGAATAATGTTGCGTTCGTGTATATAAGCGTAATTCAAGAATAACCACGATCGTCATATTATCCCATTTATTTCGTTACTTGCTGTGAAAATAAGTCAAGTAAAAAAAAAGAATCGGAAAAATGTAACTCGGCACGAACAACATAAATACGGATAGAACGGAAATGGGAGCCGAGTGTCAACCGTGGTTCTTTTTCCTGTTACCTCTTTTTCCCCTTTTTACGATCGTTTCAGACCCCTCTCACCCCCATACCGCTAGCGTATTCGCGCGCTATACATCTTGTTTAAAGTTATCGGCTAGCTAGTTATCCTGAGTGATTGCTTCTCGGCTTGGGCGCACACGTATTCGCTAACTCGCAGCCATTTTCACAACCACGTGTGTATACATGTGTAGCTGCGCAAGCAGAATACTCACCCTCGCAGACCTACGGATATATTCCACCCCTGTACTTTTTCTCGGTCACGTGGGAGAAAGGGCATGGGAGTCGCGATAAGCGCGACCCACTCCAGACTCTTCTCTCTTTCTCTCCCTCACTCAACCTTCGCGAAAATTTAGAAACATTGAGGCGGTAAAAGCACACCCTGCGCCCATGCTCGCACACGCGTGAGTACCCACCCATAGACCCACACACGCACTCACACACATACACATACTGCTTATACGTAGAAGAAAAATAAATAAAATATATATGCATAAAATCCGTATAAGAGACGTTGAACGTTTCTCTGATAAATCTTTCTTTGCTCTCGGAAAGTGGCGTCGAGTCAACTCGTAGTCTGATATTTTCGAAAGTTATATTCTCAAGCTTCTACTTCTTCATGCTTGTTTTCACGACGTTGGTGCGTGGGAAGACTGGTAGAAAAACTGAACGATATAGGGACGAGAAGTTATTTGTTATCGAGACCGATTGCATGGTTTTCCCGAACGAGTGGAAGGTCCGTCTTGACAGCGGAGCCGCCAGTGTGAGAAAGTACCAGCGGCGATGAGCAGTAGGTACGCTTTTTCCGTGTTTACCACGGAGATAGACAAGCCCAGTGTCGAACTGCGGTATATAAGGGGGGCTAGTAGTAACGGAGTTGCGTGGTCAGACTATCAGTTGTCTCTGCCATGGTTTAGCTTTCGTTAGCTTTCTCCTCCCTATGTTTCTCTCTGCCCTCGGTTATTTATCACGAGTTATGGGTCTCTCTCGCCCTTTTCGTAGGCCTTTGCCATGTGCGAACTTCGCCACGTTCACGAGAGCAAATTCTCGTTTCTCCATCCGTTAGACGTTAACACACTCTGCCTCGTCTCCCGATGTTAAGTTTTCTCTTTTCACACCCACTTTGTTCTCTCGGCAATCTTTTCGTTTATTTTTTTATTCATCTATATTGACGGAAACACCTCCGGCTAAGCACCTGTCCGACGTGTCAACTCGAAGCTTCGCACGGAGAAACGTTTCTTCTCCTTTTCTTGTTTTTCTCTCGCTTGGCTGTTCGCCGTTTTTATCATTCTTACTCGTCTCTTTTTCCCTTTTGACGAGCGTAACGTCGATCTCGGTGGTGTGAAAGATGCGAGAGTGAAGAATCGCTTTGTCTCACGAGGCGGCCCTCTCGCCCGATTCCTTTCTTCCTTTCCGTTCTTCTCCTTTCTTTTTTTTCATTTCTTTTCTTTTCTATCGTTCTCTCTTCAGTCCTAGTGGCTACAGTCATTTGTCCTGAGTGATTGCCTCTCGACCCAGCCAACGTTCTCGCACTATTTTTCTCCCGCTGCCACGACGAGAGGAGAGGTAGGAGGACTGCAGGGACAAAGGTACAGCGGGAGGGGTCTGTTGGACCTGGAGAGAACAACTCCGGCACAAGAATAAGGGATGGAACAGAACGCTGCGGTACGGTACACTTCGTGCTAGGGAATAAGTACCTGTCCGACTCCCGTGTATACGACACTCTTGAATACGGTGACGACCGGAGTAAGAGAGTGAGAAAGAGCATCGGGAAAATTTTCTAGAAACGATGGATCGACTCGGAACAGCCGGCGATAATAATACGGTGAAGAAGAAGAAGAAGAAGAAGAAGAAGAAGAAGAAGAAGAAGAAGAGGGGGTAAAAAGTACGGAGTAATGGGAATTCCATTACTTTTTCAACACCTTCGCGCTTCAGCTTTTCGATTTTTCTATTCGTCATCGATCCTTTTAAAAGCGTTTAAAGTAAATACCACGGGCGAGCAATAAAAGGTAATTATTAAGAAATAATTTCGTTTCCCACTTCCCTTGAATTTCTTCCATCACCGTCGGCCTGCACTTTGAGTTGGATTAATCTTGGTGCTTTTTTTAAATATCGAACCATTAGATCGATTGCTGCCCCCGATATTCGAACTGGCTTAAATAGAGCAACAACTATGAAAGGAATATCGACGAAGTGTTAACTGCGACATGAAATAAAAACGAAATGAACCGTGCGACGATAAGCGCACCATTAACATATCCGACGCGGCAAAAAAGAACTTCGTCACTGTGAATTTTGGTTGCGATATTCTTTCAACGACAGAATAAAAAAGAAATTGAAGAAAAAAATGCTCAGCAATGGCCTTTCGAGTATTTCTGTCATTCGCGGACTTTGCAAAAATTACTACCACGACGAGCACGCACTAAAGATTCGCCCTGAAAAAAGCGCGCAAGAATTAAAAAGCTCTTCAAGCTCAGGAAGCACCGAATTCCCCTCTGTGTCTCTCCTCCCTCTCTCTCACACACACTTACTCATTCTCCCCCTCTCTCTCTCTCTCTTTCTCTCTGCCTGTCTCTGCCTCTCTCTATCTCGCTCCCTCACTTCCGCATTCACTCTCTTTTTTGTGCTCAACTGGCTCGAAAGTTTCCGCGAAACACTTCGCCACTCTGTGCCGTATAATTTGACCGAAGCGGCCCGCGACGAGGGCAGGGGGAGGAAAAACGGGGGAAGAGAACTTGAGTGCGAGAAATATACAGAAAGGGAGAACGTTCTGGCTTCGGAGTATATAGAGTGCCGGAGCAAGTACAGAGTCAATCGAGACGAGAAAAGAGGCGAGAGAAGAGGGAGAGAGAGGGAGAAAGAGACCTGTTCTCGGAAAGGGTCGAGAAAGTGCTGCGTAGCGCCGGATCGAAATTAAATTTCCTCCCCCACAGCTTCTTCTTCGCCAGCCTTCAGCGCGCCATGCCTTTCCTATTTCTATTTATGAGCCTCGCGCGATACAAACCCTACGTCCTCCCCCAGCAACCCCCCACCCAACGCCAGTACCACTCTCATTTATCGAGAAAATTTTTACGACTCGGCCCTCTGGAGCTCCGAAGGTAGTTACTACCTTCTTGTGCATTAGTTTTCTTTCGTGTTTTTTTTATATTCTTCTACCGCTCTGTTCGACCCGCTCGGTAATAACCCCTTGCCTGATTTTTCGCTACTTTTCTATCCGACGTTACCGCAGCGGGTTGATATGAACCGTATGTGCGAGCGCGAGGCACCGGATGTACCGATCGTTTTATTCAGCCTCGGATCCGATAAACAATTCACACTCGAAGGAAAAACCTTCCGCCCCTAGGTGCGACCAACCCCCCCCCCCCCCCGCCTTCCACCCCGGGAGTATTTTAACGCATCAAGTTTCCGGTGGTTGTAACATTATTCGCGAGCACCAAAGCGTAGCAATATCGGGTTACGAGAGGGTACTACCGACCGTCGTTCGTTTATGTATATATCGACATCGAGATATTTCAAGGGAATGAGAGAGGGGAAGATATGTGGGTGAACATTCCTGGCTACCGCTGGGATGCACAATTTCGCGATGCTCAAATGAACCGTAAGCGTCGACGCAAAAACGAGAGATGTGATAATCGACACCTGTCAATTATATCGGGGGAAGCGAAGCGTGGCGAGTGAACTGCTCGGACAGACAATCGTGAACGAGGGACGATAGTTGTTTCAAAAAAATGGACGTTAAAACGAATTCGTATTAGCTCGTGCGAATCTCACGATTTTGACTTATGAGCTTCTCAAGGATGAATGCGTTTGAATAAATTTCTATTGCCATTCGAATTGCTAATTCATCTTGTTCTTTTTTTTCATTTCGTGTACGAAAATCAATTTCCTAGAAGAAAAAAAGAAAAGAAAAAAAATGTTATATCGTCATCCTATATTTTATATGGTCGCTAGAAGAATAAAAAGAACGGGTATCGAACGATGCTACGGTAGGAACGAGAGCGAAATAATTGGAGAGCCACGGGGGTGTTGCGAGAGTCACGCTCGTTATAGAGCTCGCGATAACGACGCGCGACTGGAACGAAGAGGGAGGGCGAAGTGATGCGGTGGGTGCGAGTGCGCGAGAGTGGACGTAAACCACCCCTATCGTTAGGAGAGTCTTCGATCGGCGACTCGATTGTAAGTTCTGATAGAAAACCCGCGAGAATACATGGTCCATTCGGCGTCCAATGGTTATCGAGAAGCCAAGTTTTTCCTCGACGAAACGAACATCAACGGCAGACCGCCGCTGAAATTTCTTCTCACGTATTCCATTTTCCTCATTCTATGTGCCATTCTTCGCCCTCTCAATGCCATGAAAAATACGAGTAACACGGTCGGGAAATAAGCATGTGAAGGAAAGGACGAAAAAAAAGAGAGAGGCGAAAGAATAAGTACGCGGAATAAACGAGAGGAGAGTGCGACGAACAATACAGGCTCGTATTTACTATTTTCCAACGAACGAGAAATTCAAAGCATCAAACTCCATCTCTCGGCGATAATAACATTCCGACGTTGATTTCTACATTGGCCGCGTAAATATGTAAAATAGGAAAGTTGTGCTACAACATGTACTAAAAACATAACGTGTGTGTATTTTTTTTATATAAATTCATGGTGGAAAAAAGCCTGATTTTTCGAAATAAAAATAAAAGCTACGGACGATTTCTCTGTTTCGTGTACATTTAACACGACTAAATGAGCTACACTCAGCCTCGTATACGAGCAAGAGTTAATCGTCGTTTTATTAAGCCCCGACATGCATAAATTTTGCACTTTATGATAAAAAAACTAGACATTAAAGAATAAAAGATCCCGTTCTGCAATCCCTGCACTACGAATAATCGGCCTGCGCCACATTTTATTTTGGCAAATTGTGCGAAAGCGACAGGATAATTTTAGATTTTCTCGTGCTCTCACCGGCCGGTTGAAAGGGCGGACGCGAGCGGGCGGAACCTTTTACCACCCCCGAAACCTTTTTCGCGTGCCATCGCGACTCCGTTTCATTAGATATCATTATAATTGCGCACGAGAAGTAATTATTGTTGTCCTCGCTCCCCGACTCCGTGTCCGAATAGTCCAAGCAGCGTTCAAAATGAGAACGAGATCATAATAAAAATTAATGTCCCGTAAGCCACAAAGCCGTAGGGGGTCGAGGGAAACGGAGAGAATTACGTAACGAAAATGTAGAGAAATAAAAAAAAACAGCGAAAAGTTTACGCCGCATTTTCGCTGTTCTCTGGTCCCTCGATCTGGTCGTCCTGATTACGTGGAGAAAAAGCTAACTCGTATAAAAAAATACGCGTATTCGTGTACACGTGCACATGAATGTACGTTCGTGTGTCTAACAGAAAACGAAAGACAGAGCGAGGGAGAGAAATGTGCACGTGGAATTCCCGGAAGCTGCGCAAGCCCGTTGCTGCGGTCGTCTCATCGTTGGTTTTACGTCGTTAAAATGAGAAAAGAGCGTATGAGGTTGCGAACAGAGAATAGAGGTGAACACGTTGGTCCCGGATAACGAAGGAGGGGAAAAAAGGGTACACGTTGGCTACACAAGATCGTGCGTATCTCTGTGTGTGCATGCGTCTGCGCTGGCGAAGATATTTTTTTTTCTTATCTTTTCCCGCGGGTCCTTTTTGGTAAACCTTTCGAGAGTCGAGCCCTTTTCTTCGTATCTTTTTTTTCGTTATTCGAAATAATAAAATAATAAAAATAATTCGAAAGCTAAACAAACGTTCAAATCTGATTTTCAAAAGTAATTCTACCCTTCATTATTGCGTTCATATTTTATGATTATTGGCTATTATACATAACATCGAAGAATAAAGGAGGAGGTGATCTTATCGTAAAGATTTTGGCCTTGTCGAACCACCGGATATCTTCTTCAGAAAATGGTTTAATCTCGTCGCTGATATACAACAGTGCCTTCTTTTCTTCTTCTTCTTCTTCTCCTTCTTCTTCTTCGTGAAAAAGAAAAGTGGAAGAATATAAGGAGGTATTGCGAGACGGCACTCTTTACGTCCCGGCACGACGGCCTGAATGACAAACGACAAGCATGTTATATTTCTCTGTATAAGGTTTTTCCCCGGCTGTCGCGTGAGACCGTCTCCCGTTCCCCGACCGAGCGTAGATGATGAAGAAAAAGATGAAACGAGCGCGCGAAATAAGGCGAGCCAGAGAAGTAGACGGGAGAAAGTGAGAAGAAAAGCGAGTGTCATCGATCAAAATCATTTCCCCGAGGTAGAGAGAGCAGTAACCCCTCTCGTACATGAGTATATATATATATATATATATACCTAAATGTACACGTCGAGAATGTCTACACGAAAACTCACCCTACCGTGCTTTTTCAGAACGAGGACGAGGGGTTCGTCGAGAAGCGTCACCGCACGCTCGAGCTAATGATAACTTATTTTTTAAACCGCTTTTCGTGGGGAGTGCCTACAATGAGCGGGGCTACACGAGGGGCGGAAAAAAAGAGTAAATTCAGAGGTATATTACGATACCCCCGAAGCATTCGGGAAATCGTTCACTACGATGTGAAAACAAAACCCATTAAAAATAGATACGTGTATGTATATACAAATATGTGTGTTTTACTCGGTAGTTAAAAAATCAATAGTTAATCAACGTTTTTTTGTTGTTCATTATCATCAAACAACCCATAGAAAGGCGGATGTAGCTTCGGAGTTTCCTGTTTTTTGCGAATTCACGACAATAGGAAATTCAGCGAGTTCATTAAATGTTTGTGTGGTATTGTTTACCTTGCGCTAACTACCCCTTGCTGTTTCGACGGAAATTAGAAATTTTCAATTTAAACGCAATAAAAAAATTAATTATTTGCTCGTACGAGATTTATGATCAAGCAGGGGTCGGGCAGCAGGCTTTTAATTGGAGCACGACAAATATTTTCCTCTTTATAAAAAAAAATGTATTAAATTATTAATTGGGAACAAATACGAAAAGAAACAATAAAAGTAATATCGTTCGTCATAAGTTTCGGAGAATACAAGTTCGCGGAACGTCGTACAAGTTATCTCTCGTACAAAAGCTGCGTGGGAAGTGCATGCGACACAACAGAGGGAGTAAGAGAGAAAGACTAATTGTAAGAGGTGGAAGATAGAACGCCTGCAATAAGAGAGGAATAAAGACACGAGAAACGTTGCGCTAGATTCACTAACTCTCTCGCTCTCTCTCTCTCTCTGTCTCTCTCTGGCGCAGCACAAAGCAACAGTAGCGCATCTCGGTAACAGCAGCAACAGCAGCAGTCGTGGCAATAAAATAACACAATTAATTAAACGTCGGCGTATAAGTACGCACGCGTTTATATACGACGCGAAATACACGTATACCCATTCTTGGTAATTCGAGCCTCTCAAATTTCCCGAGGATGGTCCCCAAGTCCGGAGAATGAGAGAGAGAGAGAGAGAGGAAGTGGGTGTGTATGTATGTTCTTGTGGGAGTAGTTGCTGATTGGAGGGATGAAGAGCGAAGACGAGAAATTCTATATAAGATTACGAGAAAGGGCCGGTGAGAGGGGAGAGGGAGAGAGAGAGAGAGAGAAAGTCCTAGTTCGGTTTGCGGTGTGCCTGGAAGACATCCAGGTTGAGTACGAGTGGAAGAGTAAGTAGAATGACAACGACGCGACAACGCTTTGCAATCAAGCAAGCGAGCTAGCCAGTGAACAACCGGAGAGGAAGCTGCGCCGAGCTTTGGATTATCGCACAAGTTATCGTATTCTCCTAGACTTCGTGGAGGGATAACCCTCGGTACTGCACAAGGTGGACTAAAGTACTCGTCGCGATCTCTTCATTCGCTTCTCTTACTGTTTTAATCTGCATTTTCAACGACGGTAATTTATCGTCTTTCTCACTATTTATTTTTTATTACTTTGTTTTTTGTTACGTTTTTTTTATTTATTCAAGGGTAATCTCGCGTCTTGTATTTTTCTTCATTTTGCATGCCGATTTCGTTATTTTCTTATTATTTTTTATTCCACGAACGGATTCACGAGAGATGGAAAAGTCGCGCGACATTTCCAATTGTTCCGTGCTCCACTGTGAATCTATGAAGTAGCAAGGTACCCATCACGTACTACAAGATTCCATTCTCGAGCACGGAGGTCTTCGCTTTCAGCGTTCCCGCACGGTTTGCTCGTGTCACGTCGCATCGCGCGTTACCGTTGAAGAACCCATTCGCGAGAGAGCTGAAAGAGCATTTCTAGGCTCTTCCGGCGCGATTGTACCATCATCGTCCCTCTTCGGAGAGATATATAATATGAGACGTCTCGTCTCATCCCTCATTCCCATAAAAATATCTCATGTTTATATTAGATCCTTCATACATCTATACACGCTTTTATCAAAGCTTTCATAGACTCTTCCACCTTACACTTTGTCTCGCGATCCAACGAGTTACGACCTATCTCGATCCAGCTATCCATTTCTTAGCTTTCCGAGGTTTCGCCACTTTTACATTTAATGCCCGATATTCCGCTTATCTTCCCGAGCTTCTGACACGTTTCTCCGATGTTCATTGGGTGGGGGCTAAATTATTGGGAGGTGGTTAAAATTTTTATCGGGAAGTAACGAAATATTTTTACTTTTAGGTTCTGTAGGAGCTGTAAAAATGCTTCCACAAATAGCACTGTTTTTAAAAGCTGCAACAACAATATTTCCACGGCTCTAGTAGCATCTATTAGCCATCTGTCGATTATCGATCGATACGTAAGCGACGGTCGAAAAAAATGCGCAGTTCCCGTACGAATTGATAGTTATACCTATCTCGTTCAATGGCGACTTAACGCTTGTTAAAACGAACAAAGGATTATGTATATAGCTCTGTTTGGAAACGATCCCAGAAATAATTGTCGACATGTTAGCACTCATTTGGTAACGATCGTGCATTTGGTGCTTGGTTCGGCATCCTTGGGCGCAGGGTGGTGTAAAACGATATACAAGGGAAAACGATTTCGTCTGAATGGTTCGTGAGCCCCTGCGGGTTCTCGCTGACGTGACACATTAGTTCATTCGACTCGAAGAGAATTGATAGCCAGAGGGTTCTTTCGGAGCTGCCACAGAATGTCGAAGACGAACAACCGTGGCGAGACTGCACCGAGGGAGGGTTGCGGTCGAACTTGGTACGGGGCGGGGGAGGACCAAGGTTACGAGCTTAGAGAGAAAAGGAACCTGGGATATACCCGAAAATGCCAGTGAAACCACGTTGTTATCTGTTAACACTTGATCAGTTGTGGTAAAGATGTTCCTAAGACTGCAAGACGTACAAAAAAACTGGGAAAGGAGGGTAGACGCGATCCGGAGCCGATAACACCAGCTCGTTTCTCCTTGTCTGTGCAGGATTCTACTTACAAATTACCAAGATTCGACCGATGCATTAGTAGCAGAGGAGATGTATCTCTCGGTAAATCCAACTAGCTGTATTTACCGCTTGTAGAAATTTCCAATTCAACGCTAACTCGATACTCTATCGGTCTATTTCAAAATAAATAAGAGACACCTGAGTCGCGATGAGAAACTGATCAGCCAAGATGCGTGAGGGGATGGGGGATGGAATAGAGCCACTGAGACGGACCTAGATAACCTAAGAAACGCTAGAGAGAGAGAGAGAGAGAGAGATAGAGAGAGAGAGAAAGAGAGGGAGAGAAAGGGAGAAAAAGATCTTGGCGCGACAGTTCTCCTCTTTCTCTCACTCTCTCTTTCTTTCTTTCTTCTACCTCTCAGTTCCATGGGAGGTGTGCGGGCTCTCTCGACCATTCCTGAACACACCAGAAGCTCCCGAGAATCCGTAATGGCGTTTCTCTCTGTCTCTTCGCCTTTCTCCCTTTGCACTCGTTTCTCTATCGTCGAGACGAAGAAATCGTCTTTCGCCCCTAGGACGAGGCAACCTCGTTCTTCCTCGGCTCTATCTCCTCCAGACGAGAGGACCAACGAGACGATCATTCCGACGCTGCACTGTTATAGCAATCCAACCTTTCGAATTCTCCTTACCTACGCGTATATATATCTATTCTACGTATTCGCGATTTCTCTGTCTCTTCTTCTTCTTCTCTCTTTTCTATGGCTTCTACCACTTGCTCTTCCCTCTAGTTTTCCTGAGATTCCCAGCTAGCTTTTCTTTCCCTTTCTTTCTCTCTTTTTCTCTTCCATCCGCCTCTCTCAATCTTGACGAGCTCATTCGATTGACGACCCAACTCTCAACTATCCCACAACGTGTCAGATTTCGAGATATCGACTCCCCTGGTAGTTCCAACCCTACTTTCGATTATATATCTTTATCTTTATTGGAATGTTCTTTTTGTCGTAATTTGTCAAACCATTCTTTCCGTTTGAAGTAATCGCTCGTTAAATTTCAGATCGTGACCAAATATATTTAATATTTTTCTAAACTCAATTCCAATCCAATTATTTGTTTGAGTGTCTTTATCGCAAATATCTTTAAAAAGCACGCCCAAGTAGAAATCGAATGATTAATTCTATGATCGTAAAAGAGACAATATTTTCGGACCGGCGAATAACGTTGACGACGAAAATAATACGAAGAAACGTTCTGCGATGAACGACTATTGCCATAAAATTGTCCGACGTCAGCGAAAAGTGAGAAACTTGATGAAACGAGACCACCTATTCACCACAGCCCAAGTTGGAATACATTTGTAGGACCCTTTCGTTTCTTAAGGGCTATGGTTTGTGGCTCGGTTCGAGTGATCGAGGAGAGATGTTGTAGGTATATATATATATATAGAGAGAGAGAAAGGGGGATTGGGCGCGTGAAGGAGAGAAGAGCCCTGTGAGTTCAACCTCCGGAGTTCGTGCTGCCACGTTCTCGTGGCTGCATCACTCGGATGCATAGAGGGCAGGAGGGTAACTTTCGGGGTGAGCCGGCACGAATTTCGTGGTGTATCTCGAGCTGAAGGGAGAGAACCCCCGCTTTCAGTTCTCGAGACTGGAATGTGGTGAGACCGCAAAAGCGCGCTAGAGAAGAGCCTCTCTCGTTATAACATATTAGAACGAGAACGACGGAGGGTGCGGGATTGTTTGATCGAACAAAGGGTAGCATCTCGCCGAGAAATTGACTATTAACCGAGTGACAGTGGGTGAGAGGAAGGGGAAGAGCGAATGGAAAAGCGAAGCGGGTGAGTAAAATCGAAACGTGGCGATAGTGATGAGTTTTCTTCCCTGATTCGAAGACTTTACGTGATTTTATTTCACCATCGCGGGGGGAGGACGGGGGAAGGATTTGTCGAGAATTCGAGCGAGGAATTGGCGAGCGGGAGGTAGTGGGTGTGTTGGCTCGTGGAGTTATAGCCACTGAATCCGAGCAATAAAGCCATGACGACTTTTGCGACGATGCGGGCAGCAACACATCGAGACAGAAAAAGAGAAAATTCCTTTTCTCTACTGGCTGATCGTGGTTGGTGGCGTCGGTACTCCTGGCGAAGATCTCTTCTCCGATTTCTATACATAAATTCATCAAACCCCAGTCACGTCGAGCAATCGCTCGCTCCTACTTCCTTCTGTCTCTCTTTCTCTTTCACACACTCACCTATACACACACACGCGCGCGCTCGTAATTCCCGTCGTTTCTTCGTGATACTGTTCTTTCGCTACGCCATCCGAAAATCCACCCACGAAGCATGGAAACAGACGACGCGGAGTTCTCTCCTATATGCCCCCCCCCACACCCCTCACTCTTCTCTATTTCGCATCGTTCTTATTTTTTTCCTTTTTTATTTCTCATTCTCGGTCTCACAACTCTACCATACCGTTAACATTAGAATCTTCAATTCTCTTTTATGGCATCGAAACGTTTAACTTTGCCATTAAAGCATCGTTGGAAACGCGTGCGTGCGGGATGAAAAGAAGGAGAAAACCATTTTCGCAAGACTTACGGAAAGTTCTGATCGTCTCTCTTTCTCTCTCTCTCTCTCTCTCTCTCTCTCTCTCTCTCTCTTATACGCACACACATACATTCATGCTCATGTATATTCGCGCAGGCACACCTTTATTCGTCGTAGCCTCACAATGTGAAAGAAAATACGGTCAAAAATACGACGTTACAAATTTCTTCGTATATTTTAAACTGGTCCCTCTTCCTCGTCGATATTTGTACTCCTCCCCAAATCCACGAAGCCTATTTCCTTCATAACGCTCAAGTTACCGCCATTCGCTCAATGCCAGCATGGCCTACGTGTCGAATTCGGTGTTATCGCGAACCCTCCAAAACGCGTCTTCGATCAGAGGTCTGCCTGGCGAGCCTTCTCAACCTGCGTTCGACCCAAATATTGTGGCTCGCATCATTAGGCCGTTTCAGGCGCTCGTAGTACCACCAGATGCCGACCGATGGCTACGGTTCTCGCTGATGGGGTTACGACGTACTAGTATATAGCCGAAGGAATTGCTCTCAAAGAGAGTCGGGAATCGGGAAAAATATCAGGGACCGTTTTTTACATGCTCTTGAAGGGACTCTAATTGTGTGAGAAATTTGTATCCTAAACCGCATAGACATGCGTATTATTTTATAAAGGTATATCGAGACAAATTGAACATACTATCGCAGGGAAATTAAAGATATAATTTGTAATTACTTAGATCCTGGATGGCGGCCCGGTGCGCCTCCGCATTAGCCCTCAAAGGAGCAGGTTGGAGGGTTTGTGCAGGTTTTATTCCTCCTTCCGTACTCTCGTTCCAATAAAAATGTAAAGTTACTGCCCTTTTGGAGCTTCAGGGGAGAGTTTGTACGTACAGCTATTGCAGGCGTTGAAACCTGGCCTCAATCCTCATCACTCCGCACGATTCGGCTTACTGTCGAAAAGTCTGAAGCGTCCGAAAATTTTGTGTCGGGCTTATACGAGCGGCGTATCTTTACAGAAGCTTGATACGCTCTCGAGGTTGGAACAACTCTTCCCTCCCCACTGTTTCTCTCTCTCTCTTCTCGTTCTCCCTCAAAGGAGGAAAAGCCTTGACCCAAACCGGCTCGGATCATCGGTCAAGGAGATATATCTCAAAAGCGAGCGTCAAGACGCGAGGAAAGCACGCACTCTATCTTCCTCTCGAGACTTCCGACCGAGCCTGCCGCTTTTGCCATCTCGGCAAGCAGGAAGGAAAATATACGTGAGCTGTGTGCGTGAGTGTGCATCTGTGTGTGCGTGTGTGTGCGTGCGTGTAGCGTCGTGAGAGACGCGAACGTAACGGAATTTCCGGCTGAAACTGTGAGTAAACGAGGAAGGAAGCTCTCCGGATTCCGTCAACGGGAGACGCGAAGGGTATTAAAGGCGTGTTCGAAATACCACACGACGAAACAGAGCCATAAGAGAGCTTGTAATTCATAATCCCAAAACGAAGTATGAGAATGGATCGCGAATGAACTTACGGGAAACGAAGATAAAGAACGCGATGCATACCATGAGTTTCAAAATACCTCGTTCAACAAAAACGTATAATTGACATTCAACGTATTTAAGAATTTTGAGATAAAAACCTTTTTTACGAAATTTATAACGCAACGAATTATTTAATCGCTTCATATTTTAGACCTCGTTTGTTCATTGATTTTTTTTTATGAACAAATTTTCATGAAACTCTACGGATTTGCTGGATATCGGATCGGGAGTTGGGGGGGGGGGGGGGGGGGTCGATATTACGAACGAGCCTTGAGTGACGATTGTGTAGGAAAAAACGGCCAGGCGAACAGCGACGCACAGTCTCCGCTCTACATCTCGCACCGGCTCGAAACGTTCGAGAAGAGAAAGTTTATTCCCCGGAGACTGGAAAACGCGCTTGTAGAGGAAGGCTCGGAGTTCGTGAAAGCCAAAAGAGAAGCTGAGAACGCGGTGAGTAACATTTTCAACCACGGGCCTCCGTTCCCTCCTCTCAATATATTTTTTTTCTTTCGGAATGAAAATAGGCAAGTTTCGAAGCATTTTTAATTGAAGGCTCGGAGGGGTTGTTGGCGGCGTTCTTTGAGCAGCGAACGTTCGGGAGGCCACCGCGCTTTAATACGTATACGTGCGGTTGATTAAAAGGGCACAGGATACTTGAGGTGTAGGGTGAGTTAGGGGAGAGGGAGGTGGAACCAGGGTTTGCTCGCGCTGGGCGCACACCCAGTGGAATCGAATAATAATTGTTTAATCGCCCGTGTCCTCGGAAACTTCGGTAATAGCTTAAAGT